>JAUELO010069193.1:0-18654 GCA_032357855.1 Amphibolips quercusostensackenii | reverse complement strand
AAATAGGACCTCTCAGTGTAACAAAAGTGCTCTTGAAGTTACTAATAGATTGTTGTCTATCTTTTTTTAATCTTCTCGTCATAATCTAATACATCTAACACAGCCTATTAAAATTCAATTCAATAATATTTACTAAATTTTCATTTTTTGCAACCGTCTCTAATTCTCTAACAATGTGAAGGTTGCGCGGAAGGCCGTCCAGTGTCCCCCTTGAGTTACAGTAGCGATTCCCAAAGTATTACCCGCGGTAGGAAACCCTACCCCGGGTAGGGGGATGCCACCCTGGTCCGGGTAGATCAATAGGCTTCGTGGCAGGCTCCCCGCTGCGAGAAGATAAATGACCCTTTTATTGTTATGAGATCAAGACCTGTTACAATAACTTAAGTTTTAAAGAAATGCCTCAACTAGATTTTAATAAGTTAAATGAATTACGTGATGTAATTTAAAAAAATGGAAAAAAGTTTATGAAAATCAGTTATATATTTGTCTATCTTTTTTTAATCTTCTCGTCATAATCTAATACATCTAACACAGCCTTTTAAAATTCAATTTAATGATATTGACTAAATTTTTATTTTTCTCAACTGTCTCTAATTCTCTAACAAAAGGAAGGTTGCGCGGAAGGCCGTCTAGTGTCCCCCTTGAGTTACAGTATTGTGACAAAATTTGAGGGTGGCGACTCTACCGCTCTCCAGAAAGTGCGAAAAAAGTTTGGAAAACGCTGGTCTAGTTGATTGAAAAAAAATGTAGAATAGTAAGGTGAGTCCGAGGCCTGTATAAATTATATAAAAATTTTAGAAATTGAAAATCTGAATCTGAAAATCTAAAAGTTCAAAATTTAACAGAAATTCTCTTATCTGATTTGGAGTGTATGTCTAAATTTAGAGGCTTCCGTTATTTTTCATGCTTATTTTTAAAAAGTGCGTGTAATATTTATACAATTTTCAATGCCATGAATTCAGACGGTCAAAAAATATCTTTTTCATAGTCAACAGATCCAATTTATATTTATGAGTGATATCAATGTTTGTAATTTCATTAAAAATTAGGGCGCAGATGTTTTATCCTTGTTTATTCTACGATTTTCTTTGTGTGCTAGGTTATCTCAAGCTAGTATCTAAACACTTTTAGAAAAAAGGAAGTCATTTGTTCGAAAAAAAAATATTTCGCTCTGTCTAAAAAAGTAATTATCGCTTTTACTGAAAAAGGAATCAGTAAAAAATGAGTTTATCAATTCCTCTCTTATCCCTGTTGATTATTTGTAAGTGTAAAAAATATATATTAAAAGATATTGCTTAAAAATCTATAATTTTTCCATTTCTTTTATCTGCTTTATTTGTCGAATCCAATAATAAAAATAGGATATAATATTTTAAAAATCTAAATTAAAAAAAAAATTATTTTCAATCGAAACCGATTAATTTTTAAATAGACAGTTGCATTATTGAATGAAAAAAAATTGATTTTCTACTAAAAAATACGGATTTACATAAAAATACATCAATAAAAAAAATATTTAAATTTTTTACCAGACTGTTTAATTTTCGAGCCAAAAATAAGAATTTTCTACACAAATTGAAAAAAAAATTGAAGTGAAAATTATTTGAATGTTTGAGTTAATTGCTATTTATGTTGTGAACTAATTAATTATTATATATGTATATATGTTTTTATCTAAATTTTGAAAGAAATAGTTTAATTTTTTACCAAACTGTTGAATTTTCGCGTCAAAAATATGGATTTTCTACAAAACAGTTCAATTTTCCACCAAATAATTGTAATTTTTAAAAAAAAAGTTAATTTTCAACCGAAACAGAAAATGATTTCTTTTAAATCACATAAGTAACGTAAGTTACGTGAAATTTCAAAAAATGTATTCATTCAGGAATATAGAATATAAATTTTAAAAAAACCTGAAAATTAATTTTTGTTGCGAATTCAAGTGTGTGGTTAAAAATTAACTTTCATGTAGAAAATTTTAATGTTGTATGGAAAATTCGTCGTTTTTCTTGAAAATGCAACACCTCAGTAGAAATTTTTTTTTTCTTTCACTGAAAATCATTGTTGGTTTATAAGTCAACTATTTTGTTGAAAATTCTCCTGTAATGAAAATGGTTAACTACTTAAATAAATGTTAAATTTAACTATTTTTTTGAAAATTCATTTTTTTTTAGTTTAAATTTAATTTAAATTTTAAAAAAATAAGCTTATTCCATTTTTGGTTGATAATTGAACACTTTAGTTGACTTTTTTTTTGCCCGAAAAATCTTTCTTGGTTTAAAAGTCAACTATTTTGTTAAAAATTCTTTTTTTTCAGTTATAAATAATTATTTTTGAACCAAAAATATAACTATTCTATTTTTGGTTGAAAATTAATATTTTTGTGTTAAAAATGTAATTGTTTTGTAGAAAAATTGTATATTTAGCTTCAAATTTTTTTAATTTAGATGTTTGTATTTTTTGGTTGAATTCAACTATTTTTCATTTCAAATTTAAAATTTTTGACCAAAATATCAACTATTACATTTCTTGTTAAATGTTCATCTTTTTTGGTTCAAAGTTGAACTACTTTGTTTAAAATTAATTTTTGTGGTCAAAGACTCAACACGCTAGTTAGAAACTCATCTCTTTGGTTGTAAATTTATCTTTTTAATTTAAGAATTTAAATATTTGATTGGAACCTTTTTTTTACTTAAGAGTTCATATAATTGGTCATTTTAGTTTAAAATTCTCATTTGTTAAAAATCCAACTATTTTTAGTCAACATTTTTTTTATAATTATTTTTCATATTGAGTAGAATTTTCAGCCAAGAATATTAATTTTCATTTAAGAAAAAAAATTTCAATAAAATTTTTTTTTTTTACAAATGAGTTGAATTTTTGAGCAAATAGTTTAACTTTAAAACAAACAGTTAAATTTTTAGTTAAGAAATTTAATTTAAAAAAAAAAAGAATTTTCATCAAAACAAAGTAATGTTATAGTTAATTTTTTATTTAACAGTTTTATTTTCAACCAAAAAAGATGACCTTTCTATAAAAAAATGACAATTTTTACCAAAATATGAAATAGTAAAATTTTTAAATGAAAAAATCAATTTTCAATTTAAAAAACTAATTTTCAACCAAAGAAATGAATTTTCAACCAAAAAGATCAATTTCCAACAAAGAGAATTAATTTCATACTAAAAAAAATATAAATTTTTCAACAAAATAGACAAATTTGCGACTAAATATTTGAATTTGCTAAAGAATTTTCAACCAAATAGTTGAATTTTTAACTAAAAAAGATAAATTGTAAAAAAAATGGAATAATTTAATATTTAATTAAAAACATTAATTTTTAACCAGAGTAATTAATTTTTTAATAAAATGATGAATCTTCAAATAAAAGAAAATATTTTTTAACAAAATAGAGCAACTTCCGACCAAAAAGTTTTTTCTTTTCTACCGAATTGTTGAATTTTCGAAAAGAAAGTACGAGTTTTCCTCAAAACAGATGAATTTCCAACACCAAAATGTAAATTAAAAAAAAAAAAATTTAACCAAAAAAGATTCATTTGTAATTGGACAGTTTCATTTTTAACCGAAAAAATCAAAATTTCATCAAATTAAATAAATTTCCAACTACAAAGTTTGAACAAATTATATAACATATTATAACTATTAAAATTAAAAATTTTAATTATAATTATTACAATTATATTTATATAAATTTTAGTTTATATTGTTTTTATCTCTAAGAATACTTATCATTCAGAAAAATTAATTCTCAATAAAAAAAATTTCAACCAAAGTAATCCATTTTCAACTAAAATGATGATAAACATTTAAACAAAAAGATTCATTTTGTTCCAAAAAAAACGAGATTGTTAAATTTTTATTGAGAAGAATAATTTTTAATAAAAAAAAAAACAATTTTCCATATAACTGTTTAATTTTTACCAAGCAGTTAAATTTCCAATCCGATAATATGAAGTTTCAACAAAATAGTTCATTAAAAACCTGACTGTTGAATTTAAATCAAAATAGTTAAATTTTCCGTTAAAAAATCATATCAATACAAAAAAAAATCTAGTTTTTACCAAAATGATGGATCATAAAAAACTTAGATCATCAACGTAAACAGATTGATTTTCAGGTACATTTTTTAATGAAAAAGTTGATTTTCTACCAAAAAAAAAAACGATTTTTCAACATAATACATCAATTTTGGAACAAATAGTTAAATTTTCTACAAAATTTTTAAATTTTAAAACCAAAAATACAAATTTTCAACAAATCAGTTCGATTTGTAAAACAAAAATGTAAATTTTCGAGAAAAAAAATTTAAATAGAAAAAGATCATTTTTAACTAGATAATTGCATTCGTAACTAAATAATTTATTTTTTACGAAAAAATAAAAATTTTCAAAAAAACAAATAAATTTTTAACCAAATACTTAAATTTTCTACCAAACTGTTGTAATTTTCGAGACAAAAATGAGAATTTTCTATAAAACAGTTCAATCTTCAACACGAAAATGTAAATTTGCAACAAAAAAGTTAATTTTTAACTAAAACAGATAAGTTTTTATCAGATAATTGCATGTCAAACTAAAAAATTCATTTTTTACCGAAAAATATGAATTTTCAAAAAAATAAATGTTCAACCAAATAGTTAAATTTTTTACCAAATTTTCGAGCAAGAAATATGAATTTTTTTACAAAATATTTTTATCTTTATCCCGAAAAAGTGAATTATTCACAAAAAATTAATTTTTAATTGAAACAGATTAACTTTTAACCAAAAAATGCTTTTTTAACCAGAAAGAGGAAATTTTATCAAATTACATAAATTTGTAACTAAATAGTTTAAACAGTGGGCATGATAATAGTCAAAGTTATAATTGATTAATTTTTATTTAAAATTTTTTTCATTTCTGAAAATATTTTTCATTTAAAAAAAGTAATTTTTGATTAAAAAAATAATTTTACATAAAACAGCTTAATTTTGTACCAAATGTTTGAATTTTATATTAAATTGTCGAATTTTTAAGCCAAAAAGACGAAATTTTCATACAACAGTTGAATTTTCAACCAGAGAATATGAATTCTAATTGGAGTTTAATCTTTGACCTTAAGAGTCACATTTTAAACGAATAATGATATAGTCAATATTTCAACAAAGAAATATTTTAAATTAAAATAAAAAACAGTTTAGTTCATCGAACAGAGACAAATTTTCATAAAATACATAAACTCTCAACTAAAACAGAATATTTTTAACCAAGCAGTTGGGTTTTGAAGTAACAGAGATCAATTTTCAACAAAAAAAAAACAAAAAAATTAATTTTCAACTAAAATGATGAATCTTTAACTGAAATAGATTATTTTTACACCAAAAAAATGAATTTTCAACGAAAAAAGTTTAACTTTGAACCTAATAGTTTTATTCTCAACCGAAAAAATAAATTTTCAAACAAAAAAGTTAATTTTCAAACTAAACAGATAATTTTTAACCAGAAAACTACATTTTTAGCTGAAAAATTTATTTTCTACCAAAGAAAAGAATTTTTTTTAAATTAATGAATTTTTAACGAAACAGTTCAATTTTCTACCAAATTTTTTAACTTACCAATCAGTTGAATTTTGAACTAACAGAGATCAATTTTCAACAAAAAAAATCAACAAAAAAATAAATTTTTAACGAAAATGATGAATCTTTAACTGGAATAGATTATTTTTACACCAAAAAGATGAATTTTTAACAAAAAAAGTTTAACTTTGAACCTAATAGTTTTATTTCCAACAAAAAAAAAAAAATTTCAAACAAAAAAGTTAATTTTATTTCCAATAGATAATTTTTAACCAGATAAGTACATTTTTAGCTGAAAAATTTATTCTCTATCAAAGAAAAGAATTTAAAAAAAAAATAAATTTTTAACGAAACAGTTCAATTTTCTACCAAATTTTTTAACTTACCAATTAGTTGAATTTTGAGCTAACAGAGATCAATTCTGAACAAAAAAAATCAACAAAAAAAAAAACAATTTTTAACTACAATGATGAATCTACAACTGGAATAGATTATTTTTACATAAAAAAGATGCATTTTTAACAAAAAAGTTAAACTCTAAACTTAATAGTCTAATTTTCAACCAAAGAAATATATTTCAAACAAAAAAGTTAATTTTTAACCCTAACAGATAATTCTTCACCAGATAAATATATTTATATTAAAAAATTTATTTTCTATTAAAACAAAGAATTTTTGAACAAGTACATGATTTTTTAACAAAACAGTTTAATTTTTTACTAAATTTTTGAACTCACCCAAACAGTTGAATTTTGAACTAACAGAGATCAATTTAAAAAAAAAAACAATTTTCAACTAAAAGGACATATCTCCAGCTGAGATAGATTATTTTTACATCAAAAAATGCATTTTTAACAAAAAAGTTCAACTTTGAACTTCATCGTCTTATTTTTAACCAAAAAAATACATTTCAAACAGAAAAGTTAATTTTTCATCGAAGCAGATAATTTTTATTCAGATAATTGCATTTTCAACTAAAAAATTTATTTTCTCCTAAAGAAAAGAATTTTTAAAATAATAAATGGATTTTTAACGAAACAGTTCAATTTTCTACCAAATTTTGAAACTAACCAAACAGTTGAATTTTGAGCTAACAAAGATCAATTTTGAATAAAAAAAAAAACAATTCTTAACTAAAATAATGAATCTCCAACTAGAATAGATTACTTTCACACCAAAAAGATGAATTTTTAACAAAAAAGTTTGAATTTAAACCTAATAGTTTTATTTTCAATCGCAAAAATAAATTATTACGCAAAAAAGTTCATTTTTAACCCCAAGAGATAATTTTTAACCAGATAACTACACTTTTAACTGAAAAATTTTTTTTCTACCAAAGAAAAGAATTTTCAAACAAATAAATAAATTTTCAACAAAACAGTTTAATTTTTTAACAAATTTTTAAACTAACCAAACAGTTGGATTTTGAACCAACAGAGATTAATTTTTAAAACAAAAAAAAATCAACAAAAAGAAACAACCGAAAACAAAATTATAAACAAAAAAGTTAATTTTTAACCGCAACAGGTAATTTATAACCAAATAACTGCTCTTTTAACTAAAAAATTTATTTTTTACTAAAGAAAAGAATTTTTAAAAAAATGAATGAATTCTCAACAAAACAGTCTAATTTCCTACCAAATTTTTTAACTACTAAATCAGTTGAATTTTGAACGAACAGAGATCATTTCAAAAAAAAAATTTTTTTAAAACAATTTTTAACTAAAATGATTTATCTCCAACTAAAATAGATCACTTCTACACCAAAAAGATGAATTTTTAGCAAAATAGTTTAAATTTGAACCCATTAGTATTATTTTCAACCGAAAAAATAAATTATCAAACAAAAAAGTTAATTTTTAATCGCAACAGATAATTTCTAACCAGATGACTGAAATTTTAAGTAAAAAATTTAATTTTCACCAAAGAGAAAGAAATCAACAAAAAAAATTTTTAACTAAAATAATGAATCTCCAACTGGAAAAGATTATTTTTACACCAAAAAGATGAATTTTAAACAAAAGACTTTGAATCAGAACCCAATAGTTTTATTTTCAACCGAAAAAATAAATTATAAAACAAAAAATTTAATTTTTAACCAGATAACTTTATTTTTAACTAAAAAATTTATTTCCTACCAAGGAACAGATTTTTTAAATAAATAAATGAATTTTAAACAAAACAGTTAAATTTTCTACCAAATTTTTGAACCTAACAGATGGATTTTCAACAAACGAGATCAATTTTTCAAACAAAAATAAATCAACAAAAAAAAAACAATTTTCAACTGAAATGATAAATATCAAACTGGAATAGATTATTTTCACACCAAAGAGATAAATTTTCAACAAAAGGGTTTAACTTCAAACCTAAAAGTTTTATTTTCAACCGAAAAAAAAAATTTTAAACAAAAAAGTTAATTTTTAATCGCAACACGTAATTTCTGACCAGATAACTGTACTTTTAACTGAAAAATTTATTTTTTACTAAAGGCAAGAAAAAAAAATGAATGAATTGTCAACGAAACAGTTTAATTTTCTGCCAATTTTTAAACTAACCAAACAGTTGGATTTTGAACTAACAGAGATCAGTTTTTAAAACATAACAATTAATTTTCTACAAAAAAAAAACAAGTTTTAGAAAAATATTTTAATTTTCAACTAAAAAAAGAAAAATATTCAACTGAATAGTTAAATTTTTATGTAAAAAATGCCAATTTTTACCTATAAATGAAATAGTTACATTTTCATTCGAGAAAATTAATTTTCAATCAAATTCATGAATTTTTAACTAAAATCATTAATCTTTAACTAGAATAAATTAATTTCCAACCAGAAAGATGAATTTTTAACCAAGAATTGAATAGTTAAATTTTCAGTAGAAAAAATTAATGTTCAAGCAAACAAATGGATTTTTACCTATAATTATGGAATATTTAACTGTAATAGTTACATTTTCAGTTTGACCAAAATTATATTTCAACAAAAAAAAAACGGAATTTCCAAGAAAATGGTTAGAGTTTCCACTGGAATAGTTAAATTTTCAGTTGAAAAAAATTTATTTTTAGCCTAAGAAAAAAATTTTCTATATAAAAGCCCATTTTTCAACTCAAGAGATGAATTTTTTTATGAAAATACATGAATTTTTAACCAGATACTCTAATTTTTAACTAAAAACGATGCATTTTCGACCAAAAATAAAATAGTTAAATTTTTAGAATAAAAATTGATTACATATAAAAAAAATTTTCAACAAAATAGTGAAATATTGAAATATGGTCATATTTATCAAATATTATACTATATCACATCATGTCACATTATGTCATGTCATGTCATGTCATGTCATGTCATGTCATGTCATGTCATGTCATGTCATGTAATGTCATGTCATGTCAAGTTATGTCATGTCATGTTATGTCATGTCAAGTTATGTCATGTCATGTAATGTCATGTCATGTCAAGTTATGTCATGTCATGTCATGTCATATCATGTCATATCATCTCATAACGTATATCATATCATATTAAATATAGAAATATAGTCTTTAACTTTTTAGTCATGAATAAATAATAGATATTAATATTATTTTAAACAAACTAAAAAGCCAAAGCGAACTTAAAAATTTCAGAGTGAACCGTCAATTTCAAGCAATCATCTGAGAGAAGACAGTTATGAATAATAATTGGTTTCAAAAAATAATGTTTTGATAAATTTCATCAATTTTTACCTCGCATTAAGTAAAAATTGAAAAAGATTTAAATATTAGAGAAAAGCCGCAACTCTTCAGCGGTATCGAAAGATAACATCATTTAACAATAATAATGTCCGAATTGAGTAAGTAGTTGTACGGTGGAGTCAAGTTATAACGTCAGTCCCACCAAACTTCGGTTAATGAAGCAAGAGTGTAGGAACAGAACTCTATTTTTTATTTTGAACAGCTTTTTCGGATTTAAAACTTTTTAAAATAAAGGTAACGATTTTATCACTTACGCCCTAATTTTATAATTAACAGGTTATTCTGGCAACATTTTGGGTAAAACCGCTAAAAACGTAGTAGTACGGGAACCTATAGGCGACGTTCTTTCTTCAAAAGAGTACGAAAAAGCTTGCAGCTACAAAGATAAATTCCTGGAGACAAATGAGTTACATTGGTATTATAACGACGAGTACTTACAAAGTGACGATAAGAAAAAAATGGAAACGTCACTAAAACGGTGCGAAAATGGTGAAAAAATTAAGTCACAATCAAAAGAATTGGTGAAAAAAATGTGTGATTCAAAAACAGATCATTCAAAAATTGCTGAAAAAGTTGATAAAAAGATTTGCAGCGCGATTTCAAACATGTAAGTTTCCTGAAAAGGACCCCATAGACTTTTTATGGGAAATGGCTTATGGCTAAATTTTCTGAAACTTTGTTTCATGGTTGTTCTTGATGTCGAGATCAAAAGTCTCAATAAGCAGCATATCCAGAAAATTCAAGTTTTTGACATATAGCCGTCTAAAGTTGAGGTTTTTATGCATGTCGCAGGAGACTAAGGCTGCCACGCTGATCATATAAATCTGAATGATGCGGCTTTTACATATATGTGTAATATACATATATTATGATAATAATCAATGATATATTTATAATATATGTATACATACATATGTGTGCATAAGTAAGTGTAGTAATAATAAATTATTCAATTGGAATAGTCAGATTTTCAGTAAACAAAAATTTCAACTAAGAAAAAAAATTAATTAAAAAAAAATATTTATATTTTAAACCAAAAAGATGAATTTTTAACTAAGATGATAAATTTTCACCCAGAATAGTTGAATTTCAAACAAAAAAGAAAAAAAATTTCAACCCTATTGATGATTTTTTAACTAGAATATTTAAAAATTTCAACCAAGAAGATTAATTTCGCCCAAAAAGACGACTTTTCAACAAAATACATGAATTTCAACAACTAAAAAAGATTCATTGTCAAACAGAAATTGTATAGTTATTTTTCAGTAGAATAAAAAATTCCAAATAAGAAAAAAATTATTTTTAAAAAAATGTTCACATTTTCAAAAAAAGTAATGAATTTTCAACTGAAATGATAAAATATTCAATTGGAATAGTCACATTATTAGTAAACAAAAATTTCAACTAAGAAAAAAAAAAAATATATATATATATATTTAAATTTTAAACCAAAAAGATGAATTTTTAACTAAGAAAATGAATTTCAAACTAGAATAATTAAAATTTCAACAAAAAATTAAACAGCCAATTTTTTAATAAAAAAAATTGCAAGCAAAAAAAACTTAAAAAAAAATAAGTTGCATTTTCAAACAAAGTAATGAATTGAAAACTGCAATGATAAATTTTCACCCAGAATAGTTGAATTTCAAATAAAAAAGAAAAAAAATTTTTAACTGAATTAATGATTTTTTGAATAAAATATTTAAAATTTCAATGAAGAAGATTAATTTGTCCCGAAAAAGACGAATTTTCAACAAAATACATGAATTTCAACAACTAAAAAAGATTCATTGTCAACCAAAAATTAAATAGTTATTTTTTCAGTAAAAAAAATTTCAATCAAGAACAAAATAATTTTAAAGAAAACGTTTACATTTTCAAACAAAGTAATAAATTTTCCACTGAACTGACAAAATATTCAATTAATTTCCAAAAAAATATTTACATTTTTCAACACTGATAAATTTACAACTCAAATGATGAATCTTCACTTAGAATGATTAAATTTTGAATGAAAAAGATGAATTTTGAACTGGAACAATTCAAATTTTAATTAAGAAGATTAATTTCTTCTAAAAAGGACGAATTTTCAACATAAAAAAAAATTTTACAACCAAAAATTAATTAGTTAAATTTTTACTTGAAAAAGTTAATGAATAATTAAATTTTTTGCAAAGATTTGTTATTTTTAGCCAAGGAATGAATTTTTATTCAAAATTGTAAATCTTTAACTATGAAAACAATTTATTTGTGATCAAAAATAGTTGAATTCACCAAAAAAATGTAAAAAACTGTTGAATTAAAAAAACGATTTTTTAGCTAAGAAGATGAATTTTCACAATTTAAGGTTACAATTGAAATTTTTTTCTATTTTAAACGGCAAAAAGATGGTCAATTTATTTTTTAATTTTAGACAAATTAATCATAATAATTCGATTTTCAATCAAAAAGATTAATTGTAAAAAAAAATTATTTTCAACCTAAGAAGCAAATTTTCTATAAAACAGCTCATTTTTTGACGAAAGGGATAAATTTTTAATTAAAATACATGAATTTTTAACTAAATACTTGACTTTTCTAATAAAAACAACGAAGTTTTAACTAAAAATAAAAAAGTTATATTTTCAATTAGAAAATTATTTTAATATAAAAAAAACAATTTTCAACAAATTAGTGAAACACAGTAATACAGAGTTACTTTTACAAATAAAGAATAATTGTGATTAAATTTTATATTAAAATTAAAAAAAAATTAGGCACGCTCTGGAAAAAATTCCAGAAGTAGAATAACTGGTCAATTTATTTTTTAATTTGAGACAAATTAACCATAATAATTCGATTTTTAATCAAAAAGATTAATTGTGAAAAAAATTATTTTCAACATAAGAAAGAAATTTCCTATACAACAGCTCATCTTTTAACGAAAGAGATTAATTTTTAATTAAAATATATGAATTTTTAACTGAATACTTGAATTTTTCAATAAAAACGAGGAATTTTCAAATAAAAATAAAATAGTTAAATTTTCAGTAAAAAAATTAATTTAATATGAAAAAAAGAATTTTCAACAAATTATTGAAATGCAGTAGTATAAAGTTACTTTTACAAATGAAGAATAATTGTTATTTAATTTTATATTGAAATAAAAAAAAAAATAGGCACGCTCTGGGAAAAATTCCAGAACTAAAATAACTAAAAAATAACTAAAATGTTGAGTTTTAAAATAGAATAATTAAAATTTCAAGCGAAAAGATTAATTTCTATAAAAAAACCGAATTTTCAATTAAAGAAATATAATTTTACGATCAAATATTAAATATTTTAATTTTTACTTAAGAAAGTTAATGATCAACTCAAGAGATGAATTTTAAACTAAAATTATGAAATATTTAATTCAGATAGTTACGTTTACAGATTTAAAAAAATTAAACCAAAAAAAGCAAATAATTTTAAAAAATAGCTAAAGTTTTAACTAAAATAATAAATTTTTCAGTGAAAAAAATGTCAAATAATCTTCTGAATTTGAAAAAAGATGATTTTTTCACCAACAAGATGAATTCTCACAATTTAAGGTTTACAATTGAAATTTTTTACTTATTTTAAACGGTGAAAAAGATGGTCAATTTATTTTTTAATTTTAGACAAATTAACTAGAATAATTCAATTTTCAATCAAAAATATTAATTGTAAAAAAAATTATTTTCAGCCTAAAAAAGAAATTTTCTATAACACAGCTCATTTTTTGACGAAAGGGATACATTTTTAATTAAAATACATGAATTTTTAACTAAATACTTGACTTTTTTAATAAAAACGACGAATTTTCAACTAAAAATAAAATAGTTATATTTTCAGTGAAAAAAATTAATTTAATATAAAAAAACAAATTTTCCCCAAATTATTGAAATACAGTAATATAAAGTTACTTTTACAAATAGAGAATAATTCTTATTTAATTTTATATTAAAATTTAAAAAAAAATTAGGCACGCTCTGGAAAACATTCCAGAACTAAAATAACTAAAAAAATAACTAAAATATTAAATTTTTAAATACCATAATTAAAATTTCAACCAAGAAGATTAATTTCTAAAAAAAAAACGAATTTCCAATTAAAACATATCATTTTACGACCAAAAATTGAATAGATAAATTTTTATTCAAAAAATTTAATAATCAACTAAAGAGATGAATTTTTAACTGAAATGATGGAATATTTAATTTCAATAGTTACGTTTTCAGATTTAAACAAATTTTACCAAAAAAATATAATTAAAAAAAATTGTTTAAGTTTCAAATAGAATAATTAATTTTTTAGTAAAAAAAAAGGCAAATAATCTGCTGAATTTGAAAAAAGATGATTTTTACACCAAGAAGATGAATTTTCACAATTCAAGGTTAAATAATTAAAAATTTTTTCATTGAATATATTTAGGTTCAAAAGTTCTAAATTTTAAGCTATTCTTTTTTTAACGAATTTGAAATAATTTAATTTTCAAATTCCAATCTTACTTTTTCAAATTTTATCTAATCAAAAAATGATTTCCGTAATTTTTTAAGTATTTTCAAAATCAACATCTAATTTTTCAAATTATCATAGAATTTAAAAATTTCTCAGTAAGAAATTTTCCAAGTCATTTTGTCATCTCAGAAACTTAGATAGAAATTTCTCAAACTCTTATACTGAAATTCAGAAGCTAAAATTTTTTTTGCATTTCAATCGTTAGAAAAATGTTCTTAATTTCTCTGCTGTCCCTTTTTATTATTTGTGACTTTAAAAAATAAACAATAAAAATTGTTACTTGAAAAATTTATAATTTTTAAATTTCTCTTATCTGCTTTTTTTGATGAATTCGAATAGCAATATTTCTTGTTACTATTTTTTTCTGTTGGTACACCTTCTCTCACCTGCAGTCTGGACGAGTGCCGAAATTGAAAAATAAAAACTGTTTTTCATGCTTGAAAATATTTATGTAGTCATTATACAACCTTTAGTGGCATAAATTCTGCTAAAGGAAAAATTCGAGTCACTTGTTGGAAAAAAATCATTCGAAGAAAATGAAGTTCTCTATTCCTCTGTTGTCCGTATTGATTATTTGTGAGTATGAATCATATGAATTTAAATTTATTACTAAAAAAAAATGATAATTATTCCATTTCTACCATCGGCTCTGTTTGTCGAATCTAAGTAAACATTTTGTTTATATTTTTATGTGCTAAGTTTATATTTATATAACGAGTCAATATTAGGTGAATCGAGTTAAAACTTCACAATTCTCTTCATAATTAAATGTAGAATTAGCGATGCATTGCGGGACTTTTCGAGACAAATTCGAGATTTGATCAAAACATGATCAGATGAGATCATAATTGAATTCGAGATCTCGAGTCGATATTCTCGAAACTTTTTATTCGAGATTC
Organism: Amphibolips quercusostensackenii; assembly: GCA_032357855.1. Classification (NCBI taxonomy): domain Eukaryota; kingdom Metazoa; phylum Arthropoda; class Insecta; order Hymenoptera; family Cynipidae; genus Amphibolips; species Amphibolips quercusostensackenii. Next base: position 3,920 of record JAUELO010069193.1, on the reverse strand, counting down.
ACATTTTCCGTTCAATTTTGACCACATCTGACCAAGTTTCGAGCAAATCTCGACTTTGTCTCGAAAAATCTCGAAATGCATTACTATGTAGAATACAAATAAATAATTATTTTTTTAAATGTGAACCACATAAGTCTCTTTTATAGGATCCCAAAAAACCCCATATGTGAAAAAAACATACATATTGTTTTTAAGCCCACAAAATACTACTTTCTACTGATAATTATATGTTTAAATTAAACGTTTGAACAATTTATTATTTTTCAACAATTTAGTATGAAAGTCGACTATGTGGTAAAAATTGTTTAAGGCCTGTGTAAATTATATAAAAATTTTAAAAATTAAAAATAAGACCTACTTCAGCAGAAATCCCCTTATCTTATCTAGAATAGATGTCAAAATTCGTGTTATTTTTCATGCTCATTGTTAAAAAAATGTGTACAATATTTACACAAAATTAATTGTCATGACTTATGAGAGAAAAAAATATCTTTTTTATTGTCAACACATCTAATTTTTATGCATGAATAATATACACTTTTTTAATTTAATTAGAAGCTAAGGCGCGAATTGAAAATAACAAAAAAATTCAAAAAGAAGCTCAAAACACAAAAAAAAATGTCACTCGATTTTTCGTTTTTAAAATATAGTTTTTCTTTTTTTTTAATAGATATATTTTTTAACCCTTCTTATTTTCAGAGTCGATTACAAAAAATTAAAGGACACTTAGTAACGCATTTCAAGATTTTTCGAGACAAATTCGAGATTTGCTCAAAACATCGTCACACGTGGACAAAATTGAACGGCAAACAAGAATCTCGAATAAAAATTTTCGAGAATATCGACTCGGGGTCTTGAATTTTAGAGAATTCTCGACTCAAGATCTCGATTTTTTTATTTGAGATTCGCGATCCCCATTTAATTTTGATCTCATCTGGTCATGTTTTGAGCGAATCTCGAATTTGTCTCAAAATACGTCACTGAGGACACTCTGTAACTTTCGAAGATATTTTTTTACTGTGGCTGTTACAATAAGGTGGTCAATTTTTTTTTTAATTTTCATGCATATCACCAGGGAATTTTTTCAAATCCACAAAAAAATAAATCCATTTTTTTGTTTTGAAAAAAATTATATTCAGATACGGATCCACAAAAAAATTTTTTTTTTTTTAACATAGCAATAGACTTGTTTGTCTTCTTTTAAGTACAAGACGCGTGAAGGAGAATTAATAGAAATTGAATACGAAACAAGTCTCACAAGAATCAAAAAAAAGTTTATAACAAGGCAATATTCCGTACAACCAATGATGCCTTTCGACATTTTTCGAGACAAATTAGAGATTTGCTCGAAACATGGCCAGATGTGATTAACATTGAACGGGAAACGAGAGTCTCGAATAAAAAGTTTCGAGATTTGACTCGAGATCTCGAATTTTTAAGTATTCTCGACTCGAGAGCTCGAGTTTTCGAGAATTCTCGGATCGCGATCTCGATTTTTTTTATTTAAGATTCGCGACCCCCTTTCAATTATGATCTTATCTGATAATGTTTTGAGCAAATCTCGAATTTGTCTCGAAAAGTCTCGAAATGCATCACTATGGACACTCTGTAACATTCAAAGATATTTTTTTATTGCGGCAGTTATAATAAGGTGGTCCAATTTTTCTCTTTCGAATTTTCATGCATATTGACAGGAAATTTTTCTCAATCCATAAAGAAATAAATCCATTATTTTGTTTAAAAAAAATTATATCTAGATAGGGATCCACAAAAAAAAATAAAATAAAAAAAAAATTATAAAGATAAAATTGTTTGCCTTCTTTCAAGTACAAGACGCGTAAAGGAGAATTAATAGAAATTGAATACGACACGAGTCTAACAAGATTGAAAAAAAAGTTTATTACAAGCCAATATTCCGTACAATTAGTGATGCATTTTGAGATTTTTCGAGACAAATTCTAAATTTGCTCGAAACATGGCCAGATGTGGTCAACATTGGACGGGAAACGAGAGTCTCGAATGAAAAGTTTCAAAATTTGACTCGAGATCTCGAATTTTTAAGAATTCTCGACTCGAGATCTCGAATTTTCGAGAATTCTCGACACTGTAGCTTTCGAAAATATTTTTTTATTGTGGGCGTTACAATAAGGTTGTCCAATTTTTCTCCCTCGAATTTTCATGCATATCGACCGGGAATTTTTTCAAATCCACAAAAATAAATCCATTTTTTGTTCTAAAAAAATTATATTTAGATACGGATCCCCCAAAAAAAATACAAATTATATAGATAAAATTGTTTGTCTACTTTTAAGTGCAAGGCGCGTGAAGAATGAATAGGAATTGAATACAAACGAGTTGTACAAGATTCGAGAAATAGTTTTTAGCAAAGCAATATTCCGTACAACTAGTGATACATTTCGAGATTTTCCGAGACAAATTCGAGATTTGCTTAAAACATGGTCAGATGTGGTCAAAATTGAAGGGGAAACGAGAATCTCAAATAAAAAGTTTCGAGATTCGACTCGAGATCTCGAATTTTTAAGAATTCTCGACTCGAGATTTTGATTTTTTAAATTTAGGATTCGCGATCCCCATTCAATTATAATTTCATCTGATCATGTTTTAGGCAAATCTCGAATTTGTCTCGAAAAGTCTCGAAAAGTCTTGAAATGCATCGCTTAGAACACTCTGTAACTTAACACGTATTTTCCATAAGAAAAAAAAAGACATTTTCGTAAATTTTATTCAAAAACGTCAATGACAAGTAAATTAAGTTAAAACTCAAAATTTTTCTTTACAATTAACCATAGAAAACGAAATGAAACTTATTTTTTAAATATCACCTTTATGAATCTGTTTTATAGGGTCCCAAAAAAACCCCTTAAGTGAAAAACTGGATTTTGCGAGATTTTGGCGCTAAATATGATTTTTTTGCGGTCTTTTCGATGCAAATTGATTCTACTGCATGAAATACCAATTCATACTGATAATTAGATTTTTACATAAATTGGTTAAACAATTTATTATTGTTTTATCAATTTTTTCTTAAAATAGAATCGGAAAAACACGGGTTTTTCAAAAATTTTCCACTTTTTGCCCAATTTTTGATCAGAGTGAGGTAATACTCAATTAATGTAACAGACGGAATTGTGTAAACAATTAATTATTATTATTGTTTATAATATTGTTTTAGAATAATGCAGAAAATTGCAGTTTTTTTACAAAATTTTCACTTTTTGTCAGATTTTCAATTAGTGTAGTAATAATTGTGATTTATGAAAAATAATTATTTAAACAAATTATTATTGTTTATAACTATTTTTTCCTATATTATTGCTAGATCAATGCGGGTTTTTCAAAAATTGTTATCTTTTTACTTACTTTAATATATTAAAATAATAAAGAATTTTAGTTATAAGACATATTTGTTTTAAAAATGCATTATTGTTTATTTAATCTTATTATTATTAATAATTAATCAATGCTTGTCAAGTTGTTATCTTATCTTAAATAATTGCTTAAAAGTTACGGGTTTTTTTTAACTCGTAAAATTTTTATCTACTTTCACTTAATGAAATGATAATAATTAAAGCAAGCTGAAAAAAATTATTGTTTAAACAATTTGTTATTACCTGAAACAATATAATCTTTGCCCAATAGTACAAAATTTCCGTTTTTTTTTATTTTAAGCTTAAAAAGTAAAAAAAAAATGAATCACTCAAAAAATTAATGAAAAATTAATTTATCATTTATAATAAATTAATTGAAAATTAATAATTAATTAATTTTTAAAAATTATTAATAGATTTAGAAACTCACCGTTTTTTTCAGAATTTTTCAATTTATTTTAACTTTTCAGTTTAAGCAAAAGAATAATTATTAATGTTTAACAAAAGCAATTGTTTAAACGAACATTGCTT
>JAUELO010069102.1:0-18654 GCA_032357855.1 Amphibolips quercusostensackenii | reverse complement strand
ACTTCACGATTATGGCACTCTCGAAAACGAGACGCGTACCATGTAATTACGACACGAACTGAAAATCTCTTTCCTTTCGTTTTAAGTCCCTACTTTTCCTTTTAAGAATCCTATTTTGTTTTCAAGTAGAAATAACACCAAAGCTTAGGGGATGTTTATAAACTATCTTGCGAATTTAATGAGGCGGGAAGGGTCACGTCAAATACTATTTTTTGTATCAGGAGGGGGGTGAGAGTCAGTGAAAGTAACGTTACGACAAGGTGAATGCCGCTAATAATTTTAATGTCATTCATTTTTTTCTACTTGTCTTAAATCAATATTTTTTTTAAGTATTGATTTTTTTTTTCAATTTTCACAAAAATGCCCTCTTGCTCTGCTGGGATCCGAACCCAGGTCTTTCAGATTTCTGGTCCGATGTTCTTACTTACTAAGCTACAAAGAGACAAGATTATATTTTTCACAACCTCTACAAGTGAAATTACAATGTCGTTCCTTATACTTATAAGATTTAATTTTTAGACATAAAAATTGTATTTATTGTGATGTCACGGTTTTTAAACAGGTAAATGTTAATAATTTTAGTGGTCATTCATTTTTTCCTATTAGTCTGCAAGCAATACTTTTAAATATTGATTTTTTTTATCCTTGAAAAAATGCTATTTTGCTTCTCTGGGATCCGAACCCAGGTCTTTCAGATTTCCGGTCCGATGCTCTTACCCACTAGGCTACTGAGCCTAAAAATTTATTTTTTAGTTATCAACACAACCCTTACAAGTTCAATTCCAATGTCGTTTCTTATAATTAAAAGATTTAATTTTTGAACCTAAAAATTATATTTATTTTTATGTTAAGGTTTTTAGCTAGGTGAATGTTAATAATTCCAATGATAATTTATTTCCGTCTGCTGGTCTAAAATAAATATTTTAAAAAATTGATTTTGATTTAATCTTGAAAAAATTCTCGTTTGCTAAGCTGGGATCCGAGCCCAGGTCTTTCAGATTGCCGGTCTGACACTCTGACCCACTAAGCTGCAAAGAAACAAAATTATATTCTTTACAACCCCTGCAAGTTAAAGTACAATGTCGTTTCTCATGCTCATAGGATTTGATTTTTATACATTAAAAATGTATTTATTGTGATGTTAAGGTTTTCAAACACGTGAATGTTAATAATTTTGATGGCAGTTTTTTTCTGTGGATCTAGAATCAATATTTTTAAAGAATGATTTTTAAATTCAATTTTTACAAAAATGCCCTTTTGCTTTGCTAGGATCCGAACCCAGGTCTTTCAGATTTTAAATCCGATGTTCTTACCCACTAAGCTACGAAGAAACAAGATTATTTTTTTCACAATTTGTACAAATTGAATTTGAATTTCATTTCTTATACTTATAAGATTTAATTTTTAAACATAGAAATTAGATTTATTTTGATGTTAAGGTTTTTAACTAAGTAAATATTATTAATTTTATAGTTAATTTATTCATGTTTACTGGTCTAGATTTAAAATTTTTAATTATTGTTTTTTTTTTGTAATTTTGAAAAAATGCTCTCTTGCTCCGCCGGGACTTGAACCCAGGTTTCATGACAGATTCATGACTTCAGTTAAAAATTAATTTTTTTGATAAAAAATATAATGATTTTGTCAAAAGTTTGCTTTTTTTGAAAAGTTAACTATTCCAGTTCTGTAGAAAGTTGATTTCTTCTAGTTGAAAATTTAAATATTTGGTTGCGAATTTGTTTTTGTTTTTTTTTTTCTTAGAAAGGTTTAAAATTCAACTATTTAGTTGAAAATGTATGTACTTTGTTGAAAATTTATCTTTTTGGGTAGAAAATTTTTTTGGTTGAAAATGCAACGGTTTAGTTGTATACTAATCTGTTTCAGTTGAGTTTGCAACTGATTAGTTAAAATGCAACTGGACATTCAACTTTTTCATTTTTTTGGAAAAAATTTAACTATTGCATTCTTAATTAGAAATGTATTTTTTTATTTCAAAAATCCAACGACTTGGTTAAGAGTTGATGTAGTTCATTAAATAATCGTCTTTTTTAGTAAAAAATCATCTTATTAGTTAAAGATTTAACTATTGGATCAAAAATGTATTTATTTTGATAAAAATTCAGTTTTTTTGTAAAAAATCATTCTTCTTGCTTGAAAATTCAACTATTCAGTTAAATTTTTCTTATTCTATTGAGAATTCACTGTTTTGGTAAAAAATTATTTTTTTTGATTGAGTATTCAACTATAATATTTAAATTATTTTTATAAACTGAAAATGTAAAGATGGCATATTTGATTAGAAACTGATATTTTTTATTAAAAATTGATATTTTTTAATTAAAAAATTAAACAATTTGGTTGCAAATTCACGTATTTTGTTAAAAATTAAAATTTTCAGTAGAAAATTGATCTTTCTGGTTGTAAACTCAGCCTTTTTGGTTAAAAATTTCAACAATTTCGTAAAACATTCAACTATTTTTGGTTAAATTTAACAGTTTTATTTTTGATATTGAAATATTTTTTGTTTGAAAGTAAACTAAACTTTTTGTTTTAAAATTAACTCTATTGTTGAAAATTTATATTTTTGGATTAGAAATTCATTTATTTTGGTAGAAAATTCAACTATTTGGTAAACAACTAGCTTTTTCAATAAAAAAATAATAATTTCGGTTTGAAAATTTAATGATTTTTTTTGTACTTAGTACTTTGAGTTTCGAAATGTTATTTTTGTTCTTGTTAAAAATTAATTTTTCAATCTGAAAATGTAACTATTTCAGTTTTTTTTTAAATTTATTTTTATACATTGAAAATGCAACTATTTAATTGCAATTTTACGAATTTTGTTTGAAATTCGTCTTTTGGTAGAAAATTAATCTTTTTGTTTAAGAATTTAACTTTTTAAGTTAAAAATTTACCTAATTTTTTTTTATAATTTATCTTTCATAGTAGACAATTTGTCTTTTTTAGCTGGAAATACACTTTTTTTTAAATTTAACTTTTTTGTTTCATAATTCGACTATTTGGTTGAAAATGCATCTTTGTGGATTGAAAATTTTAAAAGTTTTTGGTTGAAAACTCAAATATTTTTTTAAAAATTTAATTATTTTGTATAAAATTTTGTTTGGTTAAAAATGAATATTTTAGTTAAAAATTAATATTCTTGGGTGAAAATTCAACTATTTATCAAAAAATGAATTTTTTTCAAGAATCATATTTTCGGGTTGAAAATTGAAATGTTTTGTAGAAAAATTGTCTTTTTGGTTTCAATAGTCCACGATTTAATTGAAAATTTATGTAATTTGTTAAACATTTATATTTTTAGTTGAAAATTAATTTTTCAATCTGAAAATTTGACTGTTCAGTTTTTCAGCCAACTACTTTATAGAAAATAAACTTTTTTGCTTAAAATTCGTAGTATGAGGTGAGAAATTAATATAACCAGTTTAAAATTAGTTTTTTTTGCCATAAATTAATTTTTTTAACCAAAAATGTAACTATTAAATTATGAAATGAAAATTTTTTTTTTGTTGAAAACTCATTTTTTGTAATTTTAATTTCAGTTATTTTAGTAAAAAAAACTATTTAGTCAAAAATCTAGCTATGTTTAAAAAAAGTAAGCTATTCATTTAAAAAACTAAGTAGTTGGTAGAAAATTGAGTTTTTTGTTGCAAATTCTAAGTATCAGGTGCAAAATTCAAGTGTTTTATGAAAAATTCATGTATTTTGTTGAAAAAATTTTTCTTCGGTTTTTAATCATCTTTTTGTTTGTGGATTCAACTATTTCGCTAAAAATTTGTCTTTCTTTGGTACAATTTAACTGGTCGAAAATTTTTTTTTTTGTTAAAAATTAAGTTTTTCAACTAAAAATGTAACTATTTTATTTTTTGTTTAGAAATTTATTTTTTTTATTCAAAACTGAATTACTTGGTTAAAAATGTAACTATTTGGGTATAAAATTCAACTATAAAGTTAAACATTTATTTATTTATTTAAAAAATTAACTACTCGGTGTAAAATTAACTTTTTTGCTGAAAATTTGTAGTATAAAGTAAAAATTCATGTATTCTGTTATAATTTGTCTTTTTGCGTAAAAAAATAATCTTTTATTTTGAAAAATCGTCATTTTGGTTAAAGATTTAAATATTTTGTGACATTTCGTGTTTTTTAAGTGAATTTAACCATTTCAAAGTTTGTTTTTTTTTTGTCAAAGATTAATTTTTTGAACTCAAATGTAACTATATGTTTAAAAAATTAACTACTTGGTAGAAAATTAACTTTTTGCTGAAATATCGTAGTATAACGTGGTCAATTTATGTATTCTGTTGATGATTCGGATTTTTTGGTAAAAAAATAATCTTCCGTTTTGAAAAATTGATCATTTTCTTTAAGTATTTAAATATTCTGTATTTGTTGTGTTTTTTCAAATTCGTCTTTTTAGACAAAAAATTAATTTTCTTTTACATTCATTTTATTAGCAGTGGATCAAACAATTTTGTTAAAAATTCGTCTTTTTTGGTTTAATTTAACAAATCGGAAATACTTTTTTTTCATTAGAAATTACCTGTTTTTATTGAACATATAACTGTTTTACTTTTGTTTTGAAACTAATCTATCTTTTTTTTCTATTTAAAATTTAACTATGGGGCTGAAAATTAAACTAATTTACAAAATTCAGTACCTGGTAGAAAATTAACACTTTTGCTTAAAATACATAGTATAAGTTGAAAAATTCATGTCTTTTGTTGAAAATTCATCTTTTTGGGCGAAAAAAAAATTTTCATTTTCGAAAAATCATTATTTTGGTTAAAAAATTTAATATTTGGTGAAAATTCGTGTTTTTTAATTAGACTCAATCATTTAAAAAATTCATGTTTTTGTGGAAAATTTATTTTTTAAACTAAAAATGTGACTATTCTATTCTTGAAGAAAACTGATCTTTTTAAGTGTAAAACCTATCTTTCGTAGTTGAAAATTTAACTATTTGATAGAGAATTACACCATTTTGTTTAAAATTAAACAATTTATTGAAAAAATCAACTACTTGGTAGAAAATTCACTTTTTTTGTAAAAATTCTTAGTATAAAGTAAACAATTCATATACTTTATCAATAATTTGTCTTTTTTGGGTAAAAAATTTATCTTTTGTTTTGGAAAAGCATCATTTTGGCTTAGCATTTGAATATATTTTTGTAAATTCGTGATTTTTAATTAAATTTGCTGTTGAAAACTCCTTTTTTTTGCTGAAAAATAATTTTTTAAACTAAAAATGTTGTTTGTTAAAAAACTATTCTTTAACTGAAAATTCAACTATTTAATTTTTAGTTTAAAAGTTTTCTTTGTATTTTTAGTTTAAAATTGAACTATTAGGTTGGAAGTTTACTTATTTTGATTAAAATTTAACTATTTGGTTAAAAACTAAACTATTTATTTTTAGAAATTATCTACTTGGTGGAAAATTAACTTTTTTGCAAATAATTCATAGCGTCGGGTGAAAAATTCAAAATTTTATGTAAAATCGATGTATTTTGTTAAAAATTGGTCTTTTTTAATAAAAAAATAATCTTTTCCATTAAATTCATTTATTTGATTGTTTGATTTAATTACTTTGCTAAAAGTTCTTCTTTTTTGTTTCAATTTAACTGGTCGAAAAATCTTTTTTTTTGTTGAGAATAAATTTTTTAAATTTTTTAACAATTTGAATATTTGTTTCAAAATTAAATTATTTTTGTAAGAAATTAAACTATTTGAAGTCGGGCTTAAAATTCAACTGTTTTGTGGAAAATGTATGTATTTTGTTGAAAATTCGTCTCTTTCAGTGAAATTTTAATCTTCTTTTTTTTAAATTCATCTTCTTGTCTGTGGATTCATCTATTTTGTTAAAAATTCGTCTTTTTGTTCAGTTTAACTCGTCGAAATTTTTTTTTGTCAAAAATAAATTTTTTAATCTTCTGTTTTGAAAAATCATTCTTTTCAGGATTTAAATATTTTATTAAAAATTCTTATTTTTAAATGCAATCCAACCCGTTAAAAATTAGTTTTTTTTTTTGTTGAAAATTAATTTATAAACTAAAAATGTAACTTTTCTGTTTTTGGAACAAAAGTTATCATTTTTAGTTGTAACCTATCTCTCATATTCGAAAATTCAACTATTTTGGTAGAAAATTTAACTATTTGGTTAAAAACGTAACTCTTTATTTAAAAATTAACTACTTGGTAGAAAATTAACTTTTTTTCTAAATTCATAGTCTCGGGTGAAGAATTCATGTATTTTGTTGAAAATTTTTTTTTTTTGGGTGGAAACCTAATATTCTTTTTTGAAAATTCGTTTCTTTGGCGGAAAATTTAACTATTAAATTTTTCACTTTTAAATAACTTTTTTATGCAAAAAATTGATATAAATCTAAATTTTCATTTTTCTAAAAATATTTGGATTATCAGAAGTAAGAAATAGCAAATTGTCCGAGAAAAGTAGGGATAAGAAATTCCTCTTTATGTAGAAGACTGATTGACATATTCTGGATTACTGTCTTCTGAAAAATAAATTCAAAGAGCTTGGAGCAAGGAAATCAAGAAATTGTCTCAATCGAATAGAAATTTCAAATATCTAGGGAAATTTAGGTGTTTTAAAAGAAGGAGTACCCAATTCACAATAACATCTTTTTGGAACGAACTCGTCTGACAAAAATGTCTTTCTCTACTTACATGTCAGCTACAAACTCTGCAATTTCTAAAGTTCTGTGCTCTCCTGATATCAAAAGTTTAGAGAAAAAGTTAAAAATGTAGTTCTTGAAGTTTCAACTTCATTTCAGGCAACATAAAGTGATTTTAGAAAAGAACAAGCCATACATTATGAAAGCTTGAAGTTTACTTCGTAATATAATATACGAAAGTTCCACATAAATTTATGTCATTCAGTAGCGAATAGTAGTCATCTATAAACTGTGTTACTAAAAATAGGAGTTATATTTTTAATTTAAAAAATTAATTTTTAACAAAACAAAACTAATTTTCTATCGGTTGAATTTAAGTAAAAATCACGATTTTTTAACGAAACATTTGGGTCCTCAAACAAAATGATGATTTTTCAAAACAGAAGATTAATTTATACCCAAAAAGACGAATTTTCTACAAAATGCATAAATTTTTATCTTACACTAAGGATTTTTAGCAAAAAAATTAAATTTTTTACAAAGTATTGAATTTTTTAAATAAATAGTGAAATTAATAATAAAAAAGGTAAATTTTCTACCAAAATAGTTGAACTTTTAACTAAGAAAGATACGTTTTTAACTAGGTGACATCAGTTTTTATCCAAAAATAGAATGGTTATGTTTTTAGTTAGAAGAATTGATTTTTAATAAAAAAAAATATTTTCAACGGGTTGAATTCAATTAATTAACACAAATCCGCAACAAAGTATTTAAATCCTAAACCAAAATTATGATTTTTAAAACAGAAGATTAATTTCTTACCGAAGAAAAAAAATTTCCAACAAAATACATGAATTTTCCACCTTATACTGAAAATTGTCAACAAAAAAGTTCATTTTCTACTAAGTAGGTATTTATTTAAATATAAATATTGTTAAATTATTAACAAAATAGATGAATTTTATGCCGTAATAGTTGAATTTTTAAATGAAAAAAAAGGTTTTCAACTAAAAAAGATAAGTTTTCATTAAACATTGAATAGACACATTTTTGGTTAAAAAAATTATTTTTTAAAAACAAAAAAAAATAATTTTTAACCGCTTAAATTCAATTAAAAAAGACAAATTTCCAGCAAAATATTTGGAACTTTAACAAAAATGATGATATTTCAAAACAGAAGATTAATTTTTTACCCAAAGAGGCATTCCTAACCAAATAGTTTAATCCTAAACTAAAAAAAGCAAAGATAATTTTAAAATCGAAAATAACATAGTTTCATTTTAAAGTTAAAAAATTGATGTTAAGCAAAAAAAAACGAATTTTCTACCTGTTTAATCAAACCAAAATAGACAATTTTTTCACAAAATAGTTGAATCCACAGACAGAAAGGTATATTAAAAAAAAAGAAAATTATATTTCTACCAAAAAAGACGAATTTATATCAAAACACAATAATTTTCCGCAAAAAAGTTGAATTTTCGACCCGACTTTACATAGTAGAACTTTCTACCGAAACAGTTAAATTTTGAATAAAATATTTCTATTTTCAAATACCAATTTTTTTAAACCAAAAATGGAAGAGTTACGTTTTTAATAAAAAAAGTTATTTTTTCAAAGAAAACGAATTTTCTTGCAGTTAAAATTAATTAGGAAAGATGAATTTTTTTGCTAAGTAGTAAAATTAACAGAAAAAAGATAAATTAAAGAAAAAATTAGTTTTTCACCAAAAAACAATGTTTTAACATACTACATTAATTTTAAATAAAATAGTTAAATCTTTTTCGACACTATGAATTTTTAACAAAAAATTTGATTTTCTGCCAAATGGATAATTTTTCAAAGGTATAGTTTGATTTTATCACAAATACTCTAGTTATATTTTTAGTTAACAAAAATAATTTCCAAAGAAAAATCTTATTGTAACCGGTTGAATTCAATTGAAAAACGCGATTTTTGACCTAAATATTTCAATCTTTAACCAAAATGATGGTTTTTCAAAACAGAAGATTAAGTTTTTACTAAAAAAAAAACGAATTATCAACAAGATACATGAATTTTCCACCTTATACTACGAATTTTTAGTAATAAAGTTAATTTTTTATCATTTAGTTAATTTTTCAAATAATTGAAGTTTTAACCAAATATTTGAGTTTTGAACTTAAAAAAAAACAAAGATAAGTTGTAAATCAAAAATGGAAAAATTACATTTTTAGTTATAAAAAATTAATTTTTAACAAAGAAACTAAAAAATTTTGACTAGTGAAATTAAACCTAAAAGATAAATTAAAAAAAAAGAAGATTAAATTTCTACCGAAAAATACGATTTTTCAACAAAATACATAAATTTTCAACCTTATACTATAAAATTTTTAGCATAAAAGTTCAGTTTCTACTTAGTAGTTAAATTTTTAAATAGTTAAATTTTTAATTAAATAGTTTAATTTTTTGGCAAAAGAGTTAAATTTTTGAATTCAAAAAATAAATTTTCAACTAAAAAAGAAAAGTTTTTATCCGAAAATGAAATAGGTACAATTGTAATTTAAAAAATTAATTTTCAACAAAAAGAACAAATTTTCAACCGGGTAAATTCAATTAAACAACACAAATTTTTAACAAAGTATTTGAATTCTCAACCAAAGTTATGATTGTTTAATAAAGAAGATTAGTTTTTCACTCAAATAGACGAATTATCAACAAAACTGATGAATTTTTGATCACGGAAGATACATTTTTAATGAAAAAAGATAAGTTTTTATTTAAAAATATAACAGTTACATTTTTTGTTTAAAAGATTAATTTTTAAGAAAAAAAAACTATTTTTATACCGATTGGCTTTAATTGAAAAACAAGAATTTTTAAAACAATATTTTAATCCGCAACTGGAATAATGATTTTACAAAACAGAAGATTGTTTTTTTACCTAAGGAAACAAATTTTTAACTAAATACATTTCTACCTAAGCTAAAAGTTTGTAGCAAAAAAGTTAAGTTTCTACTAAATATTTAATTTTTTAAGTAAATAGTTATATTTTAAATAAAATATTAGAATTTTGCACTGAAATAGTTGAATTTTTAAATTCAAAAGATTAGTTTTCAACAAAAATAAATAGTTATTATCTAAAAATAGAATAAATACATATTTAGAATAAAAAACTTATTTTTAACAAAAAATAACTAATTTTCAACCACTTGAATTCAATTAGAAAACACAAGTTTTCAACAAAATATTTCAATCTTTAGCCAAAATGATGATTTTTCAAAACAAACAATTAATTTTTTGCGAAAAAAGATGAATTATTAACAAAATAGTTAAATATTTGAATACAAAATTTAAGCTTTCATTTGAAAAGACGAGTTTGTATGCAAAATAGAATAGTTACGTTTTTAGTTTAGAAATTAATTTTTGATGAAAAAAAAACTTATTTCCAAGCGTTGAAATTTAATTGAAAAACACGAATTTTCGACAAAATATTAGAATCTCCAACCAAAAGGATGCTTTTTCAAAACAGAAGATTAATTTTTACAAAAAAAAAAGATTATCAAAAAAAAACATGAATTTTTCACCTTATACTACGAATTTTCAGGAAAAAGTTAGGTAACTACTTAACAGATAATTTTTTTAATGAATATTTAAATGTTTAATAAAATACTTGAATATTCTACTACATATTTTCAAATAAAAAAGATATGTTGTCAACTAAAAAAGATAAGTTTTAATCCAGAAATAGAATAGTTACATCAATTTTTTACCTCACACTAGAAATTTTCAGCAAAAAATTTAAATTTTACAAAGTGTTTGACTTTTCAAATAAATAGTTTAAACAAAAAAGTTTAATTTTTACCAAAACATTTAAAGTTTTTACCTCACACTATGAATTAAAAAAAAGTTAATTTTCTATCAAATACCTAATTTTCATTTAAATAGTTTCATTTTTGACCAAAGAGTTATATTTTTAAACAAATATTTTAATTTCTTACTTAAATAGTTAAATTCACAACTTATAATTATGACTTTGCAACTAAAGAGATAAACTTTTATTGAAAAATGGAATTATTACATATTCATTCGAAAAAATTAATTTTCAAAAACAAAAAAAACTAGTTTTTAACCGTTAAATTTAATTAAAAAACACTAATTTCAAACAAAATATTTAAGTTCTCAACCAAAATTATTATTTTTCAAAACAGAAGATTAATTTTTAGATAAAAAGACGAATTTTCAACAAAATATTTGCATTTCCAAATACAAAAATAAGGTTTTTAGCTGAAAAAGGTTATTTTTTTATCAAAAATAGAATAGTTATATTTTTAGTTTGAAAAATTAATTCTTAATAAGAAAACATGAAATTTTAACTGGTTAAGTTCATTTTGAAATCACGATTTTTTAACAAAATATTTGGATCCTCAACCAAAATGATGATTTGTCAAAACAGAAGATTAATTTTTACTCAAAGAGCCGAATTTTCTATTAAATGCATTAATTTTTCACCTCACACTAAGGATTTTGAGCAAAAAAGTTAAATTTTTACAAAGTGTTTAATTTTTTTAATAAATAATTAAATTTTTGATGAAATACATTAATTTTGACTAAAAAATTAAAAATTATTACCCCACTCTATGAATTCTCATCAAAAAAATTTTATTTTCTTTTAAGTACCTATTTAATTTTTTCAATTGAGTAGTTTAGTTTTTAACCAAAGAGTTACATTTTTTAACAAATAGTTAAATTTTTTACTAAAACAGTTGAACTTACAACTTATAAATATAAGTTTTTAACTAAAAAGATGAGTTTCCATTAAAAAATAGAATTATTACATTTTCGTTTAAAAAAATTAATTTTTAAAACAAAAAAAAATCATTTTTAACCGTTAAATTTGATTAACAAACACTAATTTTTAACAAAATATTTAAGTTTTTAACCTAAATTACGATTTTTCGAAACAGAAGATTGAATTTTCAAACAAAGAGACGAATTTTCAACAAAATATTTGAATTTTCAAATACGAAAGATAATTTTCTAGCTAAAAAAGGTTATTTTTTCATCAAAAATAGAATAGGTATATTTTAGTTAAAAAAATTAATTCTCAACATTCAAAACGTAAAATTTCAATTGTTTGAATTTAATTTGAAAGCACGATTTTATTGCAAAATATTTGAATCCTTAACAAAAATGATGATTTTTCAAAACGAAAGAATTATTTCTTACCCAAAAAGACAAACTATTAACAAAGAACGGGAACTTTCCACATTGTACTAGGAATTGTAAGCGAAAAATTGAAGTTTCCACTAAGTAGTTAATATTTAAATAAACAGATAAATATTTAACAAAATAGTTGAATTTTCGTACACAAAAGATACGTTTTTCACTGGAAAAATAGGTTTTCATTCAAAAACAGAAAAGTTACATTTTAATTTAAAAATCTAATTTGTAATAAAAAAAAACTTATTTTTAACTGGTTGAATCCAAATAAAAAATACGAATTTTGAAAAAGATATTTGAATCGTCAAGCAAAATCTACTACTAATCTACTAAGTTGTTAATTTATTAAATAAACAGTTGAATTTTTAACAAAATAGATGAATTTTCGTATACGAAAGATAAATTTTTAACTAGAAAGATAAGTTTTAATCCAAAAACTAAATAGTCACATTTTCAATTTAAAAAATTAATTTTTAGCCAGAAAAACTTATTTTCAACTGGTTGCATTTAATTAAAAAACACAAATTTTTAAAAAGATATTTAAATCCTTAACCAAAATGATGATTTTTCAAAACAGAAGATTAATTTTCACCCCTAAAGACGAATTATGAACATAATAGATGAATTTTTCAACTTGTACTACGAATTCTCATAAAAAAAGTTAATTTTCGACCAACTAGTTTTTTAAATAAATAGTCAAATTTTCTACAAAAATATAATAAGTTAATTTAATTATTTTTATTGGAATACGTCTGAATTAAAACAATGTTTTCTTAATCAAAATTTCGGATATCAGTCTCAGAGGCATTATATCGCGCAAATTTATTTTCTTTAGGCAGAAATGCTAATTCAATGAGTTATTCCCTGAAATTTAACCTAGAAAGATCGCTAGTAAAATAATAAAAGTGAATAAAATTCTCTCTTATTCAATTACTTCCTCCGGTATTCCTTTGACGAAAACTTCAGTTGCTTTTCCCGATCGACTTCATCTCTTTTATTGCATTTTGTGCTTGTTTTTTCTTTTCCAAAAAAAGAAAAACAACTTTCAATATTTTTTTGTTGCTTAAAAAGGGAATTCCGGATAGGAGGGAGAAAATATTAAATTTTCCAAAAAACATCATTTGTTTGTTGGACAATGCAGTATTTTAATGAAATAAAGTTTCCTTTGATTTAAACAAATATCTATTTTCAACATCATCAAATCTAAATTTTAACAAAAAAGGTAATTTTTAACGAAATAGTTAAATTTTCAAATAAATAGTTAAATTTTTTACTAAAAAACGTAAATTTTTAACGAAAAATGTAATACATAATTGATATTCTAAGGAAAAAGGATTTTAATTTCAAATCGAGAACAGTTGACTTTATCTAGAAGAAAAATTTTGTTATCAAAATGGAATCTTGTGTGATAAAATTGATTTCTGATTGTTTTTAAACATTATTAATAAAAGGAAAAATTTAAGTTGCGCATCATTTTTAGTTTGTAAAATAATTATAAGTTTAACATTTTGGTACTACACTATAATTTGTAAATTTTTTCACACTTAAAAAGAGATTAGAAAAATGAAATTATGTTTAAAGACCTAAAATATCCTAATTAATTATTTTTGTTTTATTTTTAAAGATTTATTTTGAACTTTAAAGATTTCAAAATATGCCGGAGAAGATTTTTAGCCATTTTTTTATTTTTGATGTATTAAAAAAAATTGTAGGATAAACTTGAATTGTTTCAGAAGATATTTCGAAGTTTTGAGGAAAATGAAAAATAATTTGAAAATTTAAGAAGATTTCAACAAATATCAAACTAAATGTAAATTTTTTAAGATTTTCAAATAATTTTTGAAGCTTTTTGAGAATATCGAAAGGTTTCAAGGTAATAATTTTTTTACGATTCCAGGGAAAACTTAAATTAATTTTTAATTTTAAAAACTAATTTTATGAAAATGTTTAAATAATTAAAAACATTTATGATGATATTTAGCAGTTTTAAAAAGATACAAAAATAATTATAAACTTGAAATGATTACAATTGATTTAAAAAAAAAAACATAAATTTTTTAAGATTCCAAACAAAAAATTTAGAATCCTTTTAGGAATTCTGAAGGGTTTCAGGGAAATAAAAAAAAAATTCTTACGATATCGGGACGACTGAAAAATCCCGAATATAGATATTCCCAAACAATAAAATTCCTAAATAATAAAATTCCCGAGTAATAAAATTTCTAAATTCGGAAATTCCAGAATAATAAAATTAGAAAAAAATAAAATTTCCGAATAATTAGAGTCCCGAATAATGAAATTTTTAAATAATGAAATTTCCAAATAATAAAACTCTCAAATAATAAAATTTCCGAATAATAAAATATCCGAATAATAAATGGGGCGACTGAAAAGTCCCAGAAAGTAAGATTTTCGACGCAAGAAAATTCCCGAATAATAAAAATACCGAATTGAAAAATTTTCCAATAATAAAATTCCCAAGCTAGGAAATTCCGAAATTGAAAAATTTTCGAATCATAAGATTTCCCAATAATAAAATTTCCGAATTGAAAAATTTTCCAAATATTAAAATTTTTGAATTGGAAAATTCTCAAAAAATAAAATTTCAAATAATTAACTTCATGAATTGGGAAATTACCAAATACTGAAATTTTAAAATAAGAAAATTATCGAATAATAAAATTTCCGAATAATAAAATTGTCGAATTGAAAAATTCTCAAATAATAAAATACCTTAATTACGAAATTCCAAAATAATCAAATCACCAAATATTAAAATTTCCAAATCATAAAATTCAAGAATTAGGAAATTCCAGAATAATGAAATTCACGAAAAATAAAATTTCCGAAAATAATATTCCCGAACAATCAAATTTTCAAATAATAAAATTCCTGAACAATAAAATTCACTGAAAACAAAAATTTCCAAATAATAAATTTCTTTATTTGGAGAATTCCCGAATAATAAAATTCCTGCATTGGAAAATTCAAGAATAATAAAATTCCCCCAAGATAAAATTTCCGAATGATAAAATTCCCAAATAATAATTCCGAGAAATAAAATTCCCAGATAACAAAATCTCCGAACAGTTTATAATATTACTGAGCCGACTAAAAAATTCTTGTAAAATAAAATTCCCGACCCTTTGAAATTCCCAAATTGGAAAATTCCCGAATAATAAAATTCCTAAATAACAAAATTCCCGGCTAATAAAATCCCTAAATTGAAAAACTTCCGAATGATAAAATTTTCAAACAGTTTATAAAATTACGGAGACGACTAAAATATCCCGAAAAATGTAATTCCCGACTCTAAAATTCCTTAAATGGAAAAATTCCTAAATAAAAAAAAATCCTGAATAATGAAATTTCTCAATAATAAAATTTACATATAATAAAATTTCTGAATTATAAAATTTCTCAATTTACACAATTAAATTTTTTATAAATATTATTTTTTATTAAAATTACAATAATCAAATATTTTCATCAAAAAATCGTCCTATGATATCTCGGAAAATTGTTTTTTTTTTTAATTCGAAAATTTGAAAAAAGTTTTATTTAACAATACTTATCATAAAAGAATATGAAAAAAGACTTCAAAAAATCCCAAAAGATTCGCAAAGTAATCAAGAAACAATCTGTAGATTTTTGTAGATTTCAAAATAAAATTTTGAAGTTCTATATAGCTTTTGAAAGGTTTCAATATTTTGAAACAATATTTCAAAACATTTTAAAATATGAAAACTAATTTTTAAGGATTTTCAAAATGAATCCGGAAGATTTTTTCAACAATTTTAGAAATAATTTGAGTCAGCTAAAAAGGTATTTAGAAATTTGAGAAGTTTAAATTTTCTTTTGAAATATTTAATTAAAAAAAAATGGTAAAATGCTGTAGGACAACAAAATTTTTTTTTTTAATTTTCTAGATTCTTTTGCGAAATATCTGAAACCTTCAAAAATTATTAAAAATTGTTAAACAACGTTGAAAAATTTGTTGTTGAGAGTTTATATTTTTTCTGAAAATACAACTATTTGGTCAATAATTAAAGTACTGTGTTAAAACAATTTTTTATTGTTATATTATATTATAATTATATTTATCGAAAATAATTTATATTTTTTTGTTAAAAATTGAACTATTTAGTTAAAGATAGAGTTTTTTGTTAAAATTCATATTTGATTTATCTGAATTTTTTCAAAACCTTTTGAAATTTTTTTAAGGTTTATAGAAAAAATAAATGTATACAACCTTAAAAACAAATATATAAATACTTAAAATAATATTTATTCAAAATTTTTATATTTGAACAAAGTAGTTCAAGTGTTAAGCGAAAAGTTAAATTGTCATTTAAAAAAATGATTTTTTAACGAAAAATATAGCAGTAAATATTTTAGTGAAGATCATTCTAATTTCCAATCAAAACAGTTGAATCCTTTGCCAAAAGAAATTATTTCTTCATTTAACAGTTGTGCTTTTGTTTAACAAAGAATTAATTTCTACAAGAAAAGATAAATCTTTGAACAAAAAGACGAATTTTCACCTAAATAGTAGGACCTTCAACCAAAAAAGATTTTTTATTAAGCAAAGAAAATTAAAACAGATTTTTTCAAATTAAGATTTGTCAACAAAGCATCTAGAAATTGAAAAACTTTATCATTTATTTTACGGACAAAATTACAAAATTTAAGGTATGCGAGATTCGTAGAAGTTTAGAAAAAATGCAAAAATATTTTTTAATTTTTAAAAAACTTTTATTTTTAAAATACTGTTAATTTTTATAAAACTTCTAAAATTCCTAAATATCTTTTAAAATCATCAGAATTTTTCCTAAATTTTTTTTTTTCCTAGGAATATTAGGACAACTTTTGTATTTCGTGGAAACCTTCCAAAATGTTAAAAGCTCCTACATTTTTTTTTGGAAATCTTTAGCAATGTATGTTTTAAAAAATTTTTGGAATTTATAAAAGTTAAAAATTATTGTTGTAACTTCTTAAAGCTTCCAAGTATCTTTCAGACTCACCCAGATTTTTTTATAATTTTTTTAATTTTGCAAAATTGAAATTTTTTCAAGTTTTCTACATAATAGTTTATTAAATCGTCAACTTCATGAAATCCGCGCTCACGAATTATATATTTTGTAATGTTCATTCGCGAACCTGACTGCAGTTAATTATTTATAATTTTGATTAGGTATCTCTGACTTTTCTTTGTATTGATGGATTAAAGACAATTTTCAACAGGTTATGGGCCCAGCGCAAAATACGAAAACAAATTTAAAAAAGTGCAAATAATCAGAAGATGAAAAAGAAAAAAATTTGGATTCAGCGCCTGGAAAATCAAGGTAGAAGCTCTTTCAATTGAAAATGATACTTGGAAATATGTGTGCGGTGAAAATAACCGAACAGACGTCACAGCTAATGACGAAGCGTCAGAAACAGCGGCAACGGCTTGACACACTGTAGATCGTATTGCTGATTCAGATTTAATTTGATCTATTTGTAAATTAGAACTGAAACAAATTTAAAATTGCAAGACTTCCTACGAAATATGGAATAAAATAAAGTCAATTTATAAATCTAAGGGGCCGTCAAAGAAAGCTTCATTTCTGTTACAATTAACAATTCGACGAATAAAAGATGAAGACATATGGAGATATAGAAAATTGATTTAATGTCTATAAATTGGGTAACATAAATGTTGAAATCAATCTGGATCTGCTGGCGAACCAGTTACTTTAAAGTTTCCCAAAGAGTTTTGACAACTTCAGTTGTGCAATAATTTCCAGCGATGAGCTTCCTATACCAGAGGTTCTGAAAATCAAAATTGAAAAAAAAATTAAATTACGAATGAAGAATATGAAAATTGTTCTAAATGTCATGGTGCTAAGCAAACAATTATTGAAAAAAACAAGAAATCAGGGTAAATGAATAGCAAAAGGAAATCAAGTGCTTTCGTTAGAAGAAAATTGGTCATAAGATTGCAGATTGATGATCGAAGGGAAAAAGCACTGGCAATGTCGAAGAGACAGGATTTGTAGGAAAAAAGAAATAGACGAGCTATAAAAAAGTAAGCTTCTTAGTGACTAATAAAGCTGTTGCAAATCTACCTTTAAAAGCTGTAAATGTAGTTAATAGTTGGTGTATGGACAGTAGCTGGACGTTCTACATGCTTTCGGATTAGAAGAAGTTTGTAATACTAAAAAAGCCTGATCATGCAACACTAAATCTGTTAAAAAGCCAAAAACTAGTCTTTAAATTTTACTTACGTATATTATATTATTATGTTTACCAATAAAATAAAAGATGGTTGCCAAGTTGAAGACCAGAGTATAAACGACCCTTATTCCTTCCAACTAGACATGAAACTGGTGAATTAATTAGTGAAGGATTTTGTTGACAGCGAAACGAATAAATTTCTGGTCTTTTATTATAAATTATGCGATGTTTTCTGTATCCGTTATCTTACAGGTAATAGGCGTTTTGCTTATACTTCTAAGATATTTAAATTATATTAGAGGTATTTAATATAAGCGACAATTTTATATTAGGTTGATGAAATTAACCAACATTTTACTTCCTGAACTAAAGCAGGGGTATGACTTAGAGGTAGATAAGCTCTAAAGAAAATTCCAAAATTTTCGCCACCTTGTCCTAGGCTATTATTTATCTACATAACAAGAATTTTTTCTTCATAAACTACTATCTAATAGCAAAATGCTTTAGCCAAGTTTGACATTGATCATCTCTTGTCGAAAGTAAATAAAGAAAAAATTATAAAGTTACTGCTTTTATATTGCTTACT
>JAUELO010068956.1:0-18662 GCA_032357855.1 Amphibolips quercusostensackenii | reverse complement strand
ATGAGGATTATTGAATATATTTTGCTTATAGTACCTGATAAGCTAATACCTCTGTTATTCTTGCAGTAGCATGTATATATATATATATAAAGTACAATACTCTTGCCGTACATAGGTATAACAATAGTAAGTAGATTATAGTCTTCTAGTGAAACCATGTATCGATTTTTAAACAATAGATTTGTAATATGGTTTCCTTTATTGAGATTCTTTACTTCCGTTGGACGTTATACAACTAATTTCTGCTTGCGATTGAGGTTAAGAGGTTTGCTTTGTTATCGTCCCACTACAATTGCTTACTTTTTAATTTTGAGCATTATCCGTGAGATTTTCATCATGATATGAAAAATTAATTTTTTTATTTTTAATTGATTTCTCACTTTTTATCTCAGGCTGTACATCTCTAATAAAATTTTTTGGAAAAAACATCGACGTTTGCCTAGGACAGAATTAACAGAATATCCTATTAAGCACATAAGGCATAAAGTATTCCTCATTATGAAATGGAACACTAAGGTTTTTCACAATAAGTTACCTTAAATCGTAAAAAATGTTATCTTCGCAATTCTGAAAAACGCACCTAATAGAATTCCTGCTTTCTTTATTGGAAATAAATCTGGTACTTTTTGAAATTCAAATTCTAGATGATTGCATTTTTTATTTTCTTGACCTAAGGTCAGCACTCAAACCGACGTTATTCCCTTTACATCAAAAATTGGATGTAAATTCTCTTTCATTCATTCGCTGTGAACGCTATATATAATTACAATAATTTCCGGCTTCTGTATCCAGAAGCACTTCAGACGCATTATTTTTTAAACCTGTACTTGTAAGAAGTATAGCTGGTGAATGACCCAGACTGCTTCAATGGATGGTTGTTTGTCTTCAAGACTTAGATTGTCTGTGGCGCGTCTGATAATCAGTCTGCCACTTGCCTGCGCACCCATTTGACGAGTAGTGTTGGCGTTTAAATTCGTTTGGTTGGTATTTAATGATTCTTTTGCAATTAATTCATTTTGTAAGGCATTTCGCGGATTTTTAGGAAAATTAAAAGAGGCTTGGCTCTGTGGCTGTTAGAGGGTCTGACTAGTTTTCTAAATGCCTAGTTGATTACATGGATAATTAAGTGGTGTAATTTGAAATGGTTTCTGCAGATTAATTTAAAATTGAATGTGAGATTGGCTCTGATATTAGGTTTAAGCTGGACCTTCGCACTGCTTTTGGGGTTGGTTTTATGATTGAATTTTGACAGTAATTTTGTGATTGGTTTTGGAATTGGTTTTCGGAATAATTAAGATACTGAATTCTTAGATGGATTTCGGTACTGATATTGGTGAAATACGTAAAATAACTTATAAATTACGTGGTAAGATGGCGGACTGTCAGAACTGTTTTGAACATTCCATTTTAGATGTTCTGGTACCTGCTCCCGTAAGGTTCTTTTCTCAAATGCCAACATTGTTAATTAAATAAACTGAGCATATCTACTAAAGCGGGACAGATGCAAAAAGACACTCCGGGCTTTTGAAAAATCCTTGGTACGAGATTCATTTTAAACGCCTGCAAGTCAAAAAAAAAATCAAAATAAAGCGCAATGTTTATTTTGCAATAAAATATTAAAGAATTTTGTATGTTTTTGCTTATTTAAATATTTTAAATTGATATGTATTTAAAAACCTATCTATTGCAGTATTTTGTAGCACTTTGTGACAACTTAAGCACTCAGCTACACTTTTTTAAACAGAAAAGCTAATTCATGGTAGTTTTCATGCTTTGACCTACCGGTTTTGTTTATATTTTTTATGAAAGGTAATATTTTAAAAACTTACATAAGGTGCACGCCTACTGAGCAGTTTAAGAGATTAAGGCTCATACACACATCTGTTGAAAATAATCTCTTTCTTTTATCGTGAGGTGGAACAATAGCATATGCTTATCTCATTCTAGAAATGCACAAACTTCAAAAAACGTGATCAGAATGTTTTAAAAACGTTCTTAGTTAGTCCAAATACGACATTTTTTCAATCCAATTCTACCTGGTAAGCAATATCAATTGCCTTTTTTATGTGCTTTGTTGTGATGTGATAACTTAATGTCGAAAATTTTTAAGAGTCTATTGATACCTTTTTTATAGAGAGTATTTGTCGAAAATTTTCTAATAAAATTTGCGCTTCAGCAGAGGTTTATAACACACGTAAGTAGAATAAACTGAAAATGGTTAAGTCCATATCCAGATCCGGTAGAAAAAGGAAGCCTGGTAGGTAAAGCTTTGAGACGCAGGAGATCTTGACTCGACACGAAGACGTGGCTTAGCAGGAGGAAGAGACCTGGCAAGAGAATGTTATTTGTCAGAAGAAGAAGGAGAAAATGGTATGCGACAAAGAACACCAGCAATAGAGGCGCCTTTAAATGAGCACAAATGTTTCTAAATTTGCATAAGGTTTTATATAATTTTGTTACCAAAAGAAATGAGAGATTTATTTTTTTAAATCCTAAATTCATGATATCAAACAACTTTAAGTAATAAAAAGTTAATCAGATTTTCGATAACATTAATTGTGATACTTTCAATATATATCGTTGTGCCGCTTAATTAGATATTTAAGTACCAGAATCATCATTCGCATGTAGTTAATCGTTTTAAGGGGCAAAATAATTTTGAATGTAAAATAACAATGTTAAATAACTATTTTCTTAGTTTATATAAATATTTATCTTTAAAGATATATAAATATAATTTTCCTAAGTTTCTCAAAAAGATTAAAAACAATTTTTTGTAAATTTCAGGTATGCCAAATAAAAATTTTAACAAAAAGTTCATTTTAAACCAAATAGTTGCATTTTCAGACAAAAAAGAGAAATTTAAAAAAAAAATGTAATGATTGAGATTTAGATCAAAAATGGTTTTTATTTAAATTTAAATTAGTTGAATCAAGCCAAAAGAGACAAATTTTAAACAAACAAGCAAACTCTTAAACAAAAAAAAACAAAAAATTTTCAACTAAATGATCAATCTTTAACCAAAAGACTTTTTAACAAAGTAGTTCAACTTTCAATCAAGTAGTTGAATTTTTAACCAAAAAGATGAGGTGCCAACAATAAATAAAATAGTTGATAATTAATTAAAAAATATTTCAAGTTTTTAATCATAAAGATGTAAATTTATCCAAACAAACGAAATTTGAATTAAAAGTTAAATTCTCGTCAAAAAAAGGCTTTTAAATTTCTTACAAAAATTTAAAATTGAGCAAAAAAGATGCGCTGTGTACCAAAAGATATGAATTTTACCCAGAAAAGAATTTTCAATCAGGAAGGAAAATAAATTTAAGGCGAATTATCATTTCTGGAAATATCTTGAAATTTACTGAAATTAGTTTTGATAATTTCGTAAATATTTCGTAGTGTTTCAAAATGTCTTTATTCATTCTTTTAAAATTTATTATTGGAAATAAAGAATAAAATAAAAATACAGACTTCAAAAAATTATTTTCAAAATATCTAATTTATTTTTGAGCTTCACATATAAGCTTTTAAAATTTTTTGTTCAAACGATTAAGATAACAAATAATTGCACGCGAGGATCTCGTATTTTTAGCTTCGCAAAAACTTACATTTTTTGTTCAAGGGCTTTTTTTAATCACTCAACAACCACTTGGTATTCATGCATCTTCTTGGTTAAGATTTAATTAATAGGATTAGCTCCTGAGCAATGGTATTGTCTAGGAGTTCATCAGTTTTTAGATAGGCCCAGCTTCCCTGACTGGAACTATCTGATGTTTAATATTAAATCTCAGAAATTTTTTATATGCTCGAGGGCAGATCCTAAGTTTATATATGTCTAATTTTATTGTGATCGGATCTAAAAACTTGATAAACAAAAACTTGAACATATCACACTTGACGGTGAGCAAGAGTGATAATCGAAATCAATTAATATCCAGGTGTCCGAGAAACTGTTCATTGTGCTACCATCTTTAATATTTTGTGAATGGTTTTCATGAGCTGCGTTTTAAAATTTTTAGCCGAGAAATCATTGTATTTTAGCGGTGTGTGGAAAAGTAAAGGTTTCTAAGTTTCAAGGCCAGAACTGCAGAGTTCAGACTATTGATTTTATCATGATAGATAACAATAAATATGTACGAGTTTTTGCATTTTGATAAAAACATAATTCTTTCTAATTGTAAGTATTAATATAGATTACAAGTATAAATATAGTGATTATATTTATATAAGTAGACTGTCTAGGGCATTGACGAAAGATCGGGGCCTTGGGAACCATAATACATTGAATTCAGTATTATTTGTAATTAGAAGTTACTTATAAGATTTTAAAATAGCTCTATATGTCAAACATTTTATTAAATTTTATATTTTTCAGCTGATTAAATGACGTGTTTGATTGTGATTAACATACTCTACTTTAAAATGAGCTAAGATGGGGCGGAGGCGGCCTACGGGAGTTTCTACACTTTCATCTCTGGTCAACGGGGTAATCGCTTTACATTGCATGTTTATTTTTATCCGCAATTTAGCGCTAGTGCGAGGCATATATGCATATATTCCAGCAAGATAGTCACTACTCTCTAATATCGCAAAGACGTCACCAGAAAATGTTGATAATACAATTTGTTCGTGCGTTGGCATCGCCCCATATTGATTCAGTCCTTCCCGCAATAAAATTTGTTTATCTAGAGGAAAAGTGTATTTTTGAAGTTTGAATACCCGGTTCGGATTTCTAACGGAGGTAAGCAGAATAAACTGAAGTTGGTCAACTCCATATGCAGATCCATCAGAAGAAACAAGGCTGGTGGGTGGAGTAATGCACCTGGAAGCAGTAGGTCTTATTCTGACACAAGGAGAAGGTTCGTCAGCAGGTGGCCTGAGTGGAGAACGAGATCTGGCAGGAGGAACACACCTGGAAGGAGAAAGTTATTTGTCAGTGATAAAAATGTAATCATGTTTTTAACAACGGCAATTGAGAATGTATCTAAATATATTGTTACACCACTTTTGTAGATATACTAGCATCTTTAATCGCTCGCTACGCGCGCTTGTACTTTTTCCTTAGTGGGCAAAATAATTTTTTAATTTTAATTTAAAGGTACAAACACTCATTAATATTTTAGGTTTATTAATTCACTTATTTTTAAAGTTATATAAATACACTTTCCTCAAATGCTTGAAGAAAACGGACAGCTTTTTAAAAATTTCAGCTTGTAAAAAAAATTTAGCAGCTGTTTTCTTTAAATTATTTGTTAAATATAAAATTTTGAGTTTTAAATAAAAATAAATATATAACCTCAAAAAACAATTTAGAATTTTATTTTAAATTCTCAAAAAATCTACGCATTCTTTAAAAAATATCCTAGAATCATCTTAAATTTTTAATCCCTTTTTAGTTATTAGTAGAATTTTCGAATGCAAGTCAATTGAAAAAGTCGATGTAACCTGAGAAAATTAGAGATAATTTTGGAAAATTCTAAAGAATTTAAAAAAATTAAGAATAAAAAAATAATAATCACATTTAATCCATTAGAAGTTGATGTCAATTTAAAAGTCTTTCAGGGAGAATTAGTAGGAAAATGAGAATTCGAAAATGATCCAATAAATTCAGTGGATTTTCAAAGAATCGCAAAGAATTTCGAGCGGATTGAGAAGAATAAAAACAATTTGACAAAATTTAGAAATGCTTTAGTCTTTGGTTTTCTTTATTCAAAAGACGCTACTAGAGCAATATTTTTCAAAAGCTATTGTAGTGTTTTTATAAGTAACTTACCAATCGCTCTGGTATACATGGTCGACTCTAAAATCAAAAGAGATGCGGCGATTGGGGCCTACTGGAATTTCCTCAATTTCCTCTGCTGTCAGTGGGGTAATCGTGCTACTTTCTATGTTTATTTTTGCCCTTCCTTTACGTTTTGTATAAGGATTATGTTTATATATTCCCGCAAGTGTATTATTACTTGTTAATATTGCAAAGACATCACCATTGAATGTTGATAATACAATTTGTTCTTGGGGTGGCACGGGTGAAAAGGAATGATGTCCTACGAGTACTTTAATTTTTTTATCCCCCGGAAAAGTGTATCCTCTAAGAACGAAAGGCCGATTCGGATTTCTATTAGAAATGAGCCGAATGAGCTGAAGCTGGTCAAGTTTATATCCAAGCACGTCAGAAAAAGGAAGCCTGGTAGGTAGAGCAATATTGTTGCCAGCAGGAGATCTGGACCTTACACGGAGAGGAGGTTCGGCAGGAGTAGACTTAGGCGGAAAATAAGGCCCGGCAGGAGGTAGAGAACTGGCTTGAGGATGTTGTCTTTCAGAAGCACGAAAAGAAAAAACTGGGCTCTCACGAAAAACACCAGGAATAGGGGACCCATCGGGCAAATAATCAAACTGTAAACTTATTTCTGCAAGAAGAATCAGCCGATCAGACAATCACATTTCGTTTTAAGAATAAATTTTTTCGTATTACTAATGATAATGTAATAAAGTACCGAGCTAATGCATTCTGTTTACAGCATAAAGTTAAAAAAGATAAATCAAGAGGGCCTCCTGATGCAGAATTTTTCATTCTTGGAAGGCTTAAAAACTTTTTTAATATCATAAATATAGTATAATATAGTATACAGTATACTCACTGATAAAACTAAGTATCACCGTCAAGATAAGGACAGCGGTATAAACGATCTTCATATTTTGCAACCAGCAGTAAAACTGATTCACACGCAGACGAAAAATTTAGTTATTAGTGTAGCAAATTAATATTCTTATGATTTATTAGAGTTTGTCTATATTGTACCAATCCCTGTGTCATTAATGATAGGCGTGAAACTTGTTCTGCTGAGATACTCATGTTTATATTTAACATTTGAATCTTAGCATTGTATTATTATCTCCCTTTTTTTATTCTTATCGGAATAATTAACTACATTTTTGTCTTCTAGAGTGATTGAGGAATGTATTTCTGTGGATAAATTTAGCTGTTGTTCGCAATTCTGAACCGAATAATTTTTTTGTTGACTAGTTACTATAAAATTACTCATTCTCAAAATTTTGGTTTAGCTGGGAAAATACCAGAAGCTACGCTAAAATATATTTAAGTATATTAAAAATTAGACTGCTAAGAAGAAACTTCTGGCTCGTTTGAAATAAATAATTCTGAAATAATTTACTTTTTGAGGACACTAGTTAAAAAATTATTGGTCACTTATGAAAACTTCATTTGGATATATTATTTTTTTAATTCTGAGCATTTAGTTTACTTCTTTTCTTCGTGATAAATTAGAATTTTTTTAATTTTAGAAAATCAAGCTAAATAAGTAGGCCAGCAATTATTTATTCATAAACATGTCTAATTTAAAATCAAGTAAATATGAACTTGATAGTACACATAATACTTCTTTATGTTTCTAAGTGGATGAATGAAAGCTTTCCTTCAAAATCAATATAAAACCAAAAAAATTTTTAATTTTTTTTTAAATTTTGAAATATAAGAAGAATGATAATTTAAAATTGTGTAATCCCGGAGCGTTTACTTTACAAATTTTTAACATTAAAGAAACACCTTCTGTTTTTATTGCTCAGACAAATTTGAATTAATACCGTTTTAAAATAAACAGTGTAGATTTCGCAACATCAGGAGATTCTCAGATGTCTAAAATTAAATATTTGTAAATTATCAATCATACATACGTGTAAGTTTGTCAAATATAGACGATATATAATGAAATAATAAAAAAATATTACGGATTAAAATATAACAGTAATTGACTAGAAATGTGTACATAGTAAGCTCCCATTAGACAAGACTCATATTCTACGGATTGAGAAATGAAAAGTTGTAACCATTTGTGGTAACAATTGAGATTTTCAGATGCGTAAAAAAACTTAGCACCAATAAAAATATTAAAATTACGCAAATATGAGTTTTTTGAACATATTTCACTAAATCCAGTTGATGATTCAATGAATCATTTAACTGTATTAGTTTTACAAACATGTTTAATAGGACTTGCAAGAGAATGGTGGAACATGGTTGAATGAAATAGAGACAATAAGATATCCCTTCACAAGAAATTCATAAAGAAATTCTGGAAGGATGATGTAAGATATAAGATAGTTACAGATTTGCAATACGGCTATTATCTTATCTAAAACATTCATGAGCTGGATGTGCTACAGAAATGATAAACAATTCAAGAGACCTGATTACTCTACATTCTAAAAGCGAAATTGTAAATAATCTATCTAAACACTTCACAGAAGAATTTCTCAATCGCACTCCTTATTTGTGACATTAGGACATTCGAAAAACTAATAGATCTTGTACAGATGTTAGGTCAAGCAGAAAAATTTACTATACAAAAGATACAACTAAAATATCAGTATAGATAAAAGTAAATATCAGAACCCTGATAATTACTATAAATTCAATTACCAGAATCGTGTACCAAAGAATCTCGAGAGTGAACATCAAATAGCGCGGTTTAAAAACAATGGTCAGTTTAGCCAATCTTATAAATCAAGACAACGCGATAATTATCAGAGCCATGGTTACAATGGACGGCGTCGAGACGATTAATGGAAACCAAGGTTTTTATTATAGCGGACGATACCATAATTGAAACCGGAGCTTTACTAACTCTCACTATTATAAGTATAAAAGTCGACGCCAAAATAATCAAAGTCATGGCAATCAAAACCAACAATACTCTTATGAAAGCGTAGAAAATGGAGGCTACAAACGCGATAGCATTATTTTTCGACTTTTAAATCCTCAAAATAAATCAAATAGGCAAAAACCAAGTTTTAAATTAAGTTGTAATGTTCAGAGAAACACAATTCCAAAAACAATGTAAGCAAATAAACTCAAATTTTACAATAATGCGACGATGTCAATGATATTCGCCAAGACCAAAATGATCTGGGAAATGCAGAAGCCCTGGATTCGTAAAAAGTTATATAAAAGAGGCATACTCAGCGCATAACAAAATTAAAAAAAAACTCTAGCATTAGATATGCGTGAAGATCTATTAGAAAAGGCATTAATAAATACTAGTATTAGGGTCAAGTGTGTTTTAGAAACTTTTTTACAAAATAATTTGAAAATTTCAAGAAATGTCTTTTCGAAATTTAAATTGGGCGAATGGGAAAGAGCTTACGTATTTTTAATTGTTCCCAAGTTAAACAAAAATTGCATAATTCGGATCGACTTACTAAAAAGATTAGGAAGTAAAATAGGCTGCGAAGAAAATACGATAAAACATCAAAATAAACATAAAGTGATGAAGGTTGAATTTTTCGATGAGGATCCAAAAAGAGTAAGACATTCGATTCTGAGAATTCTTAAAAAGAGAAATATTGAAACTGTTTGAAAAATTTTTCAACTGCTAAAAAAATAAATTGGATTGTAGTAAAAGAAATGTCATATTGAAACATATAATATTATCCAAGATAATTTGGCCTTAACTCATGCTGAAATAAAAATAAAAATTGCTCAATGTACAATATTAAAATCGAAAGAAAAAGAAAGGTTCTGAAAAATTAGTAAAAAAAATAAAAAGCTAGCAACGGGGTTAAAAATTAAAAACAAAATAATGCAAATGCCAAGAATCAACGTAGGGAAAGACGTGGGCACGTGCCAAAACTAAACCAACGCATCACCACGGAAGTAGATGATGATAAAACAAGAAAGGAACATTCCGCAGAAATAAGGCGAAAAGCCGACATCAAACACAAACAGTGAAAGAACAATTTTTTTGAAGGAATAGGGAAATACGTCAAAACCCTGAGCGACTATCACAAAAAGGGAAACCAACTCAGAAAGAATGAAGAACAGAAAAAAATCCTCCAAAAAAAAGAAGATGTGAAACGACGATGGAAGAAGACAAAAAAACTCACTGATAATAAAACATCACGAAAGAATCAGAAAGAACTCGTTAATGAAAAAAAAGAAGACAAACCACTTTATGGACAAACAATAGGAGGGAATTTGTATTAATTTATTTTCGGTAGCGATTTCGTGAATGAACACGTCGTCAACGAGGATAAGAATAGGAATTACATACAAAGAAGAAGCAAAGAAAAGTTAAATACTAGAAGACTTTCAATTTTTCTGTTTCTTAAGTTATATTTTTCTTACGGACGATTTTTATTATTGTCTTCGTTTCCGGTAATTGTTAGTTTGTTATTTAGGAAGTTTTTCTTCACGTTGAGAATTTTGAAGTAGCAAACCTTTTATGTCTCGTTAATGAAACGAGGACCTATTCGAAAACACTTTTTTGCTGATTCTACTCTTTTATAATTCCTCTCACAACTGATAGATACCTTCTTATAACTTTAATACAACAAATTTACCTTCTACGAAACAATGGTACTCTAAATACTTTTTCTTGTTCGCCCACAAAACTAAACGAAAACATCGAATCAAACGTTAGGAAAATGGAATCTTTGTTTTGATCTAGACATTGCACCTGGTCTACTAGAATTGAAATATCATTCAAAAAGGAAAAATGAAATTCGTGTAAGTATCATGAATATTTAAAATTAGGGAAAACCCTATAAGGATAGAAAACAGAGGAAAGCGCCAGAAGCTAAAAGCTTGTAGAATATGACGATTCAGGCTATAGTTTTCACATAAATTTCAAGAATTTAAAGCTAAACAACTGTCTTTTACTTTAAGGAATCTTAATTTAAATCCTAAAGAAAAACGAACAGGAATGTAATTTTTGCTTGCTCAACAAAAATGGATCTCATTGCCATACATGCTCGTTTCGAATTGGGATCAGTGGACAATATCATTCTAAAAGGATATATATACAATCAAGAATTTTGTTACATTCTGGAAACTAAAAATCAAAAGCACAAAAAAGTTATTAGAATAAATAAAAAAAATTAGAATTTTTTAACGTTTCTTTTTTTTTTTAATTTGATAACAGAGTCTTTCGTAGTAATTTCAACATTCTACCAGGATCGGTACTGATGCCCTTACTCGGGGACAACTTCCTGAACGGAACATAGTAAGTTAACAATGATTGATATCTAAAAAATAAATATCTATAAATAAAACGAACTGATACATTTTATCACCAAGTAAACGAAAGAACTAATACCAGATCAAAAGTCATATCTCCTGACCCTGGATCATCGAGCATTCACATAGCCTAAAAAGAAATAAATGTAACAATGTTATTATCTGCTTAACTTTCTAGACGAAGAACGAGTTTTTTTTTGCTAGTTGGCAAAATTTTACCCTCCATATTTTTTACCAATGTTTTCACTCGTGTTAATTAGGCTCTTATGTTGCCTCTGTCTCTTCTTAGTTGCTTTACAAATATTTTTTGCGAAATTTCGAAATGATTTGATGCCCCATCCTCAAATCAATTACTAGCTGCTTCTTTATAGTCTTGATATGTCTAGAAAAGAACTATTTCCTTAAGAACAAGTGCGGTAAACATTTATACTTTTTTTTTAAACAAACAAAAGTAAGTAAAACAAAATCACTGGTGTAGTAGGAAACAGAATGAAACAAATTTGAAATTGCCGAGGTACACACAAAACACTAGAATTGTTTTGGAATGATCTTATGTTCTTCAAAAATGTTTGATTATATTAGATTGTTCCAATCGAGTATAATTTATATTATTCTGTGAAATTATAACTTTTTTTTCTTATTTCATATAACTAATTAACTGTAACTATACTTGGGTTGCGCTTCGAAAAATCATGCAGTGGTTGCCGAGACGTATGTAATTTTTCTAATAACAAATATGAGTTGAATGATAGCTCTGTTTGTTTCAAGTTCATTCGACCTTGGAAAAATGAAATTATTTTCTTAATTTCTCTTACTCAAACATAAAACATGTTGAACATTCTCAACAATTCATTGAACATTCAAGATTTTGAATTTAATCAGGCAGGGTTTATAAATGATCAGAAATATTTCCTATTTCACATACAGATTTTTCATTTTTTTATTAAAAGAAATTGTTTTTAGGTTTAATTTTAGAAACTCAAGTTCTAGGTATAAAACAATTTTTAGTAATGAAAACAAAATTAGATTTTCGAGAATAATGATTTAAACAATTTCGAAATATATCGCTATACTACATTTTATATAGAATAAACTGATTTTCAATAAAAGTATACTAATGTAAAAATGGTCTCAACTGCAGTTTAGATACAAGAAAAAAAGTTTAATATAGCTAAACAAATTTATAAAAGTTTTTACAGCGGTCCAATTTTTGCATATCTACATTACGTTGATCTCTCTATAAAAAAATTATTACATATAATTTATTAAGAACCTACAATAATATTTCTCCACAATTTGTTCTTGGATTGGAATCGCCGTAAGGCGATGCTATCCTGCAAGTATTTTGATTGGTTTACCTGCAGGAAAAGTGTATCTTTGCAGTTTGAACAGCCGTTGCGAATTTTCTTTGCAATAAATCAGATTAAATTGAAGTTGGTCAAATTTATATCCAAGTAGGCTACCAAACGAGGGCGCCGAGGGAATTTGAGAAAATTTAAAATCCAAAACAAATTCATTGGCTTCAGTTACTTTCAAGTTAAAAAAAGGCACGATTGCCAGTTTATTTTAAAAATTAACTTACCTTTTCCTGGCCTTAGCATGCCTTACTCTATAATTCTGCTAAATTAGGCAAAAGAGGCCTCCCGGAGTTTCCACAATTTCATTTAGATCCAGAAGTGTAATTTTGTTGCTCTCTATGTTTATTTCTGCCCGTGCTTTATATTTAATGCAAGGATTATATTCATATATTCCAGAAAGTGTACCATCACTCGCCAATATTGCAAAGACATCACTATTGAATGTTGATATTACAATTCGTTTTTGGGTTGGTACAGGTGAAAATATATTACGTCCTGTCATTATGTAAATTCTTTTATCATTCGGAAAAGTATATTTTTGAAGTTTGAATTGTCGGCAAGGATTTATAGTGGAAGTTAGACGAATGATTTGAAGTTGGTCAAGTCCATATTTAAATCCGTCAGAAGAAGAAAGCTCGGTAGGTGAATGTATATAGCTGGCAGGAGAAGACCTGGACCTTACATGTTAAGAAGTTTCGGCAGGAGGAGGAAACCTGAGTGAAGAATGAGGTTTGACCCGTAAAAGAGATTTTTTCAGGAAGATTTTGTATGTCAGAAAAAAAAGATGAGCCGCTACGAGAAACACCAGGAATAGGGGCGCCATTAGAAAAACATTCAAACTGTGAACTTAACTCTGTGAGAACTCAAAAGCAATTTCACGTATAAAAGTATGACAATGTCATACATTCAGTCGTCCATTTTTTTTCGCTAATAATAAAATTGAATAATGATACTAAAAATTCTAGCATATAGTGTAATGCAAGTCATGTGGCAATAAGATTGCATACAATTTCAATGAGAAACTATTGTTAGAAAATTACAAGATGTCTGTAGAAATAATATTTGAGAAAAAGTCAAAGAAATTTGATAAAATATTGTTTGCTAATTTTTTACCCGCATAGGATTTCATACACTTTCAATGTTTTAATAAGATACTTGAAGTACACATTTCGGACAAAATCAAATGAGATTGAAACGATAATAGTAATTAGTATAGAATGCATATTACGACGCAGAAATTTTTATGTGCGAAAAGTAAAAAAAATGTCTTGAAATTAATGATATAGTATCGTAATATATTCACCAATAGAACTGAGAATCAATGTTAAGATAAAGAGCAGAGTATAAACGATTCTTATATAATGCAATTAGAGGTTAAACTGATTTGCACGTTAATATAGAGTTTGGTTTCCCAGTGTATTTCATTGTTATTTTGACATGTTTTTAGAGTATTCATCTGTTATTTTAATCAGAATCTCATGTGATATAAGCTTTAAGCTTGTCGTTTATAGATATTTATCTTTATATCTCATAAACCAGTCCAAGAAAAGAAATGTACTTTTCTCAATAGAGGCCACTTTTGGGGGATAATTATCGCTTTCATTTTTATTATTATTGGTCAAGTGATAAAATTCAAAAAAATACATAAAAGCTACGTTTATTTTCGTAAATAATATTCAAATTCTAAAAAGTATAATGCAGTATATTCTTTCCGCTCCACGGTGGTTATGTTATGATACGGGGTGTAGAATAAAAGAAATAGGCACTCACAAGTTTTTATTTTATCTTCGCTTAATCAGTAACCCTTTTGAAAAAAACAATTAAAAGGTTAGAATCAAGTTAGAAGGTAAAAGAGTAACATCTATCTCTCTTATTCTATTTCGATCCGCGCTCACCTAAAGGTCACAATGTACTGTCTCGACAAACGTTCCTAATCGACGGTGCACGCACTGAAAATGTTACACTGCGGTGACAATAGCCGCGCATCCCTCCTGAGCTAAAAAATTAGAAAAAAAAATTAGAAATAAATAATTATATTTGACAATGAAATAAACGTCAGATTTCGGACCCATTCTTAGACTTGAGAGACATACTAATAAGAATATATCATATCTATTAAGAGTAATACGCAGGCTAAAATGTTTTTACCAACTTCTATGCATCAAGAAATCTTATACTCTTCTATCAACATTTTTGCATTGAAACTCTACAAAATCCTTAATAGAATTTTCTTTATATGCTACTTCTTAAAAATTATTTTTTGAACCTAATTGCATATGAACTTTATGTGCCGGTTGTAAAGACATTTAAGATTCAGTATTCCGCGACCACCTCAATAGCTTGAGATGTCAAGCTGCGGAACAGAAGACTTTAGTTGCATGATTTTTTTAGTGTATAACCTTGTTGTCAGGCCTCCAGTGTTCAACGGAACTAATTGTAGAGAATATGAAGTGCTAGTATATGCGGCACTTTTTCATTTTTAAAAATTGACTCTATTTCTCTAGGAGCGTTTGGTGGAGCGGTATTAGGACTATTGCCGTATAAGTGACATATATAGTAATAAAGCACTCTCAGTGCCGCACTGTGCCTTTTAATGTACGTCGTTCCCGCATGAGTTTGACAACTGTTTATGATTTTGACTTTAAAATTTTGATAGCATTGTATTGGTATTAAGAGGTGAACCTTGATGCACTGGAATAAAATTTCTTTTAACAGTCTGGTTGCAGATATTAGAAATTCTGTAAAAGACATCGAAAACAAAATTTAAAATTAATTAATATATTATATAATATACAATATTTGAATAATGTAATTAACTTTAAGAGAATTTGAAAAATCCCTGAAATGATTTGAAATTTTTAGAAGGAACATACAGGTTCAATCATTGTAAAAGTAGATATAAAAATTCATCTGTTGCAGCTAATAGAGTTGACAATTAAAAACTAGTTAAAGGCATTGTCAAAAACGAAGTTCCCAAAGTTCGAAAAACCAAATCTAACTATAATACTGATTATTTTTACATTTGGTTCTCGTACTTACAATTTTTTGAATATATTTTTAATATTTCAAAATCAGTTTCTATAAACGCAAGTTTATTTATAAGAATAATTGGAAACATAAACACATTTGTTTCTTCTTTTAATAAGAATTTCTGTAAGTAGAAATGTAGTTGTCTTATAAGTTTGCTATTACTTCAGTATTTTCTAATTTAGTTTTCCAAGATGTAAAAAAATATCTTTTGATATATTTATATTCTCACCTATTCTTGATATAAGATACGTTAATGATATTCTTGCACTTGCTTCTTCTGAGAAGATCGATGTTTATTGTAATGTCTGAAGAGTTGTTTTAAGGAGGAATAATTAGGTTGCACACAAATCAAATTATATTATCACAGTAATTAA
Organism: Amphibolips quercusostensackenii; assembly: GCA_032357855.1. Taxonomy (NCBI): domain Eukaryota; kingdom Metazoa; phylum Arthropoda; class Insecta; order Hymenoptera; family Cynipidae; genus Amphibolips; species Amphibolips quercusostensackenii. The sequence continues at coordinate 2,865 of JAUELO010068956.1, read as the reverse complement.
ATTAATCTAAGATGTAACAGTCACTAGCGCACAGTTATTGCACGGTATAATATAAGATGGTTACATATTGATTAATTGTTCACTCCTCAGAGGATGGATCGACAATAATAAGTTTGTCGCAGAAACGAGAGGGCGGAGATAGAAAATCCCAGATCGAGGGTAGAAATGCAAATACAGTAGGGGTAGACTAGAAGCTATGATTGGCTCTTACAAGCGATAATAGGACATTTTGGATACACCATTTTTGAAACGTAATTTAAAAAAAATGCAGGTAACGGAGTTAGAGGGAAGTTTACTTACATTTGACCAGTGTGAACATAATTTTTTGTCCCTGAAATGAGTCCCTGCACAAGATTACCTTGTGTCAGAATTAAAGGCCCTAACTGTTAGCACAAATGCATCAGTTTGGCTATTAGAAATTAGTTTGATACAAACACAGCAGTAAACTTCACCGCTGAAACGTGCGTGTCTCCAGTATTTGCAGACTACGCAGGAGGAAGTTGTAAAATTTAACAAACATAGTGAATAGATTTGAGTTTTAGGATTGCAAACTTGAGCATTTCCTGTTTTCGATTTCAAACCTCCAGAGTAATTAAATTGGCTTTTATCAAATTTCAGAATTGGCAATTTTACAATGAAACAATTGATGTCTTTCTAGAAGTGTTTAATAGTGTAAAAGATTGCATTAGCGTCACCCACGAACGTAAAATTAATAATGTTATTAACTATATTGTCTTACAAATTATTAAAACTCCATTAGGTGATTTTTTCAAACTAATGCAATAAAACTGTTTAATCTGAAAGGTACCCCAATTACAAGTCACTTAATTTATATTGTTACAAAATTCTTTTAATAAAAGTTTTAATTGATAGATGTGTTAGATTTCATAAGACGCAATTCAGAAAAGAAAATTCAGATCTCTTAAAGACAACATTACACTTGATGACATTATTACTGAGCGCATTTATGAGATATATAACAGTATTAGTAAGGAAAGCAAATAGATTAATCAAATAAATTTGATATAAAAGTTACTTCACCATACATACAAGGTCTCTCTAAGCAATTATGATTATCATTAAAAAACTTTATTAATACTGAATCAGATACGGTTAATTTCAATCGCTTTTTGTAAGTAGTTAACATAATTCCGTAAAAGATTATTTTAGTTGTCTATTTTTAGTCTTGATAGTAATCACACGTATTATCCCGTCTCTTTCTGAAAGAGTGTCGGTTATTCTTCCAAGTTTTCATTCAGTTGGTTAAATGTCTTCACCTTAAATAAGAACCATATCGTTGATCTCAAGCTTTTTTTTAGCTTTTTGACAATTTGATTTAGGTTGCGTGGAACTGAAATATTTCTAAAACCATTAATTCTAGAAATTTTGAACCAGTAATGCACATAATTGCCATGTACTTAACCGATTTTTTTAACATCGTTTAAGTTCACGTCTGGAATGCTTTCAATAGATTTTTCACATTAGAAGTGTCTTGGAGTTCAAGCCTTCTTCAAAGGTGAATAAAAGGTATATAAATTTGAATCCATCATTCGTTTTAAATTATATTTACAGGACCTGCTTCCCATAATCCTACTATATGCGGGGATCCTGGAGGTATGGAATTTCTTCGAATTCCATCTTAAATCAAAGCGTTCTTTAGGAAATCCTTTCCCTTTCGAAAAAATTCGTAAATTTTGTTTAGCTCTCGATTAGCCCCTTTGAAGTACGCTGCATTAACAGTAAACAACTTTTAAGCAGGAGCGCTTCTAGCTTCGAACCTTTGCAAAGATGCTGTAAGTGCTTTAAATGTTAACGCAGAAACTGCTTTCAGGTGGATTGCTTTCGCAGGAAAGAAAATAAACAGTACGATGTAAAATATGTCTGTCCTTCTACCACGACCGCTGTTGACAAAAATGATAATTGGTTCACCAAAATTAACTTTGGTGACAAGAAATAGACGGCTTGGTTGAATTCGTGGCTGTAGCATTTGTCCAATGATATAAGCTAATTCATTTCAGGTGGGCTGTTGCGAAAGCGACATATACATTTGTGCACCACTTGTCGAACTACATCCATTCTATTTAATGGCTAAAATCGTATACAAACTTTTGACAGCAAAGCATGAGGCCCAGGGTGTAAAAATTTAGAAGGCTTATGTTCAGATAATATAACGCTAATTTCCTTTTTTTTAAAAAAAAACTGCCTTTTGCTCTGAGAAGGCCGGTTTTATTTTAAAATAGTTATAATGCTAAAAGTTTGCCGCTTACATTTAGTTCTTTTGTACATTCTAAATCTTTGATATCTTTGTAATTCTGCAGTTGTGAATGAGACGAATTTCTTTTTAAAATTTTTATGTTGCAGTTATTAATAAACAGTAGGCAGCAAGCGAAAATTCTTTTTGCATTTATGATAAATAGGCCTAGTAAACCAACAATATCAATATCACAGTGAACCCTAATCTCTCTTTGATTAACTAGAATCGATTGCAACACGTCTCTTGAACTGAAACTAAACTTGTATAGGTTAAATTCTCGCAAGTTCATTCATCCTATTAGCTTACAAATCAATTTCTTTATTTCTACTCCAGTGTTAGCACTGGTCAAGAAATCATCTACGTAAGAATCACCAAACACAACTTATGCTGCTTTTGGATATTCATGGCGTTCTATCATAGCAAAGTAAATAAGGCTTTTGATCGCTTAATGAGGCAAGCGTGCCTGGTCGTTCGTCACAGTGCATTATTTAAATTCTTAAACAGTTTCGTTTCTCAAAAAATTAAACATGTATCGTTTAAATCAGGGATGGCCACGGACCACTTGCATTGCTTCCCCTGCCTTGCTTTTTCTCCACTTTTGTTCCCTTTCT
>JAUELO010068568.1:0-18681 GCA_032357855.1 Amphibolips quercusostensackenii | reverse complement strand
CATTTAATTCCTAATCTTGAATCCGGTACATTGACCCGGAATATTATGCAAACTTTCATTTTTAAAACAGAAACAGTAGAAATCAGCCAAAAGAGAAAAATTTTCAACAAAATAGTTGAATCCTCAACCAAAACAGATTAATTTTAAATCTAAAACGTGAACTTTGAACCAAACCGGTGAATTTTCTAAGACCTGTTGAAATTTTAAACCAAAATAACGTACTTTCTGGAAAACAGTTGCATTTTTTTCAACTTGAAAATATAACTTTTCATCAAAAAAAGTTTATTTTTAACAAAATAGTTGAATTTTCAGTTTAGAAAAATCAATTTGAAAAAAAAGAAATTTAAATACAATAGTTCATTTTCAATCAAAGGGATTAATCTTTTACCAAGAAAAAGAGTTTTTAGCAAAGAAGTTCAACTTTCAACCAAGTAGTCGAAAAATATAATAAATGATATTTCAACCAGAAGAAACTTTAATTAAAAATAAAAAACAGTGAAATTCAACTAAAAAACGAATTTTTAACAGATAGGTTAAAAACTCAACCAAAACAGATTATTTTAGTCAAAGTCAATTAAAATCTTATTTGGATGAAAATGCAACCATTAGGTTGAAAATTAAAAAATTTTGTTAAAAGGTCTTGCTTTTTGATTAAAAAATCAACTGTTATTTTTTTGAAAATTCAACTATTTCGTACTGAAATCTTTTTTTGACGAAAATTCTACTTTTTTTTTGAAAATCTCTCTTTTTAATTAAAAAATCATTCATTTGTTTCAGTAGAAATTTTACCTTTCTTTAATGCAAATGCGACGGTTTTCTCAAAAATTCAACAATTTTGTTAAAAGTTCATCTTTTTTTGGTTAACAATTCAATTATTTTGTAGGAAATTTACTCTTTGTTTGAAATTTATATTTTGGTGTTGAAGAATCAACGGAAATCTTTTTTGGATAAAAATTCAAGTTCTTTGTTGAAACTTTGTTAAAAATTCGTCCTTTTTTAATAGAAATTCAATTATTTCGTAGGAAATTTACTTTTGGTTGAAAATTCATATTTTGGTTTTGAAGAGTTAATTGAAATCTTTTTTGAATGAAAATTCAAGTTTTTTGTTAAAAATTTGTTAAACAGTCGTCCTTTTTGGATAAAAATTCAATTGTTTTGTTGAAAATTCAACCAATTTGTCCAAAACTTACTTTTTGTTTAAAATTCACATTTTGGTGCTCAAAAATCAACTAAAATACTGTTTGGATGAAAATTTAACTTTCTTTGTTGAAAATTCAACAATTTTGTTACAAAGTCATCCTTTCTGGTTGAAAATTCAATTATTTCGTAGAAAATTTAGTTTTGGTTAAAAATTTATATTTTGGTGTTGAAGAGATAACTAAAATCTTTTTTGGATAAAAATTCAAGTTTTTTGTTAAAAATTGGTTAAAAAGTCGTTCTTTTTGGATGTGAATTCAATTGTTTTGTTGAAAATTCATCTACTTCGTACACAACTTACTTTTTCTTCAAAATTATCATTTTGGCGTTGAAAAGTCACCTGAAATCTTTATTGGATGAAAATTTAACTTTTTTTGTTGAAAACTCAACAATTTCTTTACAAAGTCATTCTTTTTGGGAGAAAATTCAACTATTTCGTAGAAAATTTACTTTTGGTTAAAAATTCATATTTTGGTGTTGAAGAGTCAACTGAAATCTTTTCTGAAATAAAAATTTAAGTTTTTTGTTGAAAATTTGTTAAAAAGTCGTCCTTTTTGGATAAAAATTCAATTGTTTAGTAGAAAATTCACTTTTGGTTAAAAATTCAATTTTGGTGTTGAAGAGTCAAGTGAAATCTTTTTTTGAATAAAATTCCAGTTTTTTGTTGAAAATTTGTTAAATAGTCGTCCTTTTTGGATAAAAATTTAATTGTTTTGTTGAAAATTTACTTTTGGTTAAAAATTCATATTCTGGTGTTGAAGATTTAACTGAAATTTTTTTTGGATGAAAATTCAGATTTTTGTTGAAAATTTGTTTAAAAAAACGTTCTTTTTGGATAAAAATTCAATTGTTTTGTTGAAAATTTACTTTTAGTTAAAAATTTATATTTTGGTGCTGAAGATTTAACTGAAATCTTTTTTGGATGAAAATTCAGGTTTTTGGTCGGAAATTTGTTGAAAAAACGTTCTTTTTGGATGAAAATTTAATTGTTTTGTTGAAAATTCATCTATTTCATACAAAACTTACTTTTTGTTGAAAATTCATTTATTTTATACAAAACTTACTTTTCGTTTGAAATTCGCATTTTGGTGTTAAAAAGTCAGCTAAAATACTTTTTGGTGGAAATTTAACTTTTTTTTGTTGAAAATTCAACAATTTTGTTACAAAGTCATCCTTTTCAGATGAAAATTAAATTATTTCGTAGAAAATTTACTTTCAGTTAAAAATTCATATTTTGATGTTAAAGAGTTAACTAAAATCTTTTTTGGATAAAAATTCAAGTTTTTTGTTGAAAATTTGTTAAATAGTCTCCTTTTTGGGTGGAAATTTAATTTTTTGTTGAAAATTCATCGATTTGGTACAAAACTTACTTTTTGTTTAAATGTGTACATTTTGGTGTTGAAAAGTCATCTGAAATCTTTTTTGGATGAAAATTTAACTCTTTGTTTTTGTTGCAAATTGAACAATTTCTTTAAGAAGTCATCCTCTTTGGTAAAAAATTTAACTATTTCGAAGAAAATTTACTTTCGGTTAAAAAATTCATATTTCGGTGTTAAAAAGTCAGCTGAAATCTTTTTTGGATAAAAATTCAATTTTTGTTTTTGAATATTTGTTTTCCCGATTCAAAAATTCATCTATTTCAGTAGAAATTTCATCTTTTTTGGAAAAAAATGCAACTATTTGGTTGAAAACTTAATAATTTTATTAAAAAGTCATGCTTTTTGGTTGAAAATTCAACTGTTATTAGCTATTTTCATAGCAAATTTACTTTTTAAATAAGAATCATATTTTGGTGCTGAAAAGTCAACTAAAATATTTGTTAAAAAAAAATTCCATTTTTTTTTTAAATTTGTCTTTTTAATTTATAAATTTTTCTGTTTTAGTGGAAATTGCATCTTTTTTTGGATAAAAATGCAATGGTTTTGTTAAAAATTCAACAATTTTGTTAAGAAGTCATCCTTTTTGTTTGAAATTTCAACTGCTTTTTTGAAAATTCGTCTTGTTGGGTTTAAAATTAAACTATTTTCGTAGTTGGTTAAACGATTTTGTTAAGAAAAAATTTTTTTCTGTAGATTTATATTTTTTTTTAATAATTCAATTTTTGCACAGAAAATTCATCTTTTGGCTTGAAGGTTTAGCAATTTAAATTACCTTTTTTTTCTTACATGAGTGGAAAATCTTTGTTTACTAAAAATTTGTCTTTTTGGTTTTAGAATTCATATTTTATGAATTAAGTTTTTTTTTCGGTGAAATATCAACTATTCCACTTTCTTGCTGAGAATCACCCTTTTTAGGTTAATAATTCAATTATTTTGTTGAAAATTTGATTATTTTCCTAAAAATTGAGTTTCTTGACGAAAATTCATATTTTCTGGTTAAGAATTCAATTTTTGTACGGAAAATTTATCTTTTGGCTTAAAGGTTTAACTATTTAGATGCACTTTTCTTCATTTATAACTGAAAAATCTTTATTTGTTGCAAATTCGTCTTTTTTGTTGCGAAATCAACTAATACTCTTCTTTATTGAGCATTCATTTTTTTACGTTAAATGTTTAATTATTTTGTTAAAAATTTTAATACTTTATAGAAAATTCAAGTGATTTGTTAAAAAGTCATTTTTACCTATTTTTAGTAGATGTAAAAAAATTCTGAACATTCTATAATATTTCTATAATTTGCAAAAAATTTCACAAAAATTAAAAGATTTTGTAATATTTCGAAGATTTATAGATAATTGCAAATATTGTGCTTAACGTGCGACTTTAGGGAATTTCCTTGAATTAAACAAAATTTGAAAGGATTTCATAAAATTTATAAGATTTGAGAATATTAAAAAAGATTCCAAGAGATTTCAAAGGATTTCTCGGTTACAATTCTGTCCCTACACTTTCCTTGATTAACCGAAGTTTGGTGGGACTGACGTTATAACTTGACTCTCCCGAAAGGGATATGGCTTAATAATATAATAATTATAAAAAAATTCAAATCATAAATCTTGAGAAAATTAAAAAAGATTTTTGAAAATTTCTGATACGTTGAATCAAAATTTCAACAAAAAGCTTATTTCCAAAGAAGAAATAGTTGAATTTTTAAATGTAAAAAAAAATCTGAACGAAAAATGTATTGGTTGATATTTCCATCGAAAATCGAAAAAAATCTAGAGATAAATTTTTAATATATCAGTTTATTTTTTAACGCAAAAATATAAATTTTCAACCAAAAATTTAAATTTCAACTAAATGCATGAATTTAATATTTCAGAGATTTTAGGTTATTTTAAAAGATTCCCAAGAATTTTCCAGCGCTTAAAAAAATTGCCTAACCAACTGTGACACTCTCGGTTCCAGTCCCTACACTCCCCCTCCATTAACCGAAGTTTGGTGGGACTGACGTTATAACTTAACCTTCCCGAAAGGGAAATGGCTTGATGATATAATAATTATAAAAAAATTCAAGTCATAAATCTTGAGAAAATTAAAAAAGATTTTCAAAAAGTTCAAATATGTTAAATCTAAATTTCAGGAGAAAAGTTCATTTCCAAAGAAGAGATAGTTGAATTTTCAAATAAAAAAGACAAATGCTGAACGAAAAATGTATTGGTTGATATTTTCATCGGAAATCCAAAAAATCTAGAGATCAATTTTTTATATATCAGATTAATTTTTTAACGCAAATATATAAATTTTTAACCAAAAATTTTATTCTCAACTAAATGCATGAATTTGATACCAAAAAAATTAATTTTATGCAAAAAAGGCGAATTTTCAACTAAAATAATAATATCTTTATCTAGAAAAATAACTTTTCAACAACGTAGTTGAATGTTTAGATATATCAAAAAAGTAAAGTCAACTTGAAAAATATTTAAGACTTTTAGAAATTTTGAATATAAATATCTTTCAAACTGATTTGAATGATTGGTAAAATTTTTAAATGTTTAGCAATCTTTTTAAATTATCTTTAAAAATTAATTTTCAGAATAAAAAGTCATTACAAATTTTCCCAAGAATCTTAAAAAAAGTTTTATGATTTCTTGAAACATTTCGAACGTCATAAAAAGCTTCGTTGGAATTTTGTTTAAAATCTTCCAAAATATGCAATTTGTTTTAAATTGTTGGAAATCTTTTAAATTTTCAAGTCATTTTTCAACCATTTCCGAAATATTTAAACCTTTTCAATATCTTTTAGAATTATTCGAATAATTCCAGAAATTTTCTTAAAATTCTGAAAAATAGAAAAATAAATTTTTTTAAATCTTCCAGATTCTGTTATAACAATTTTGGAAATATTTTTGAATCTCTTAAAATCTTTTTAAATATTCTCTTAAAATTAATTTTTCTAATCAAGAAATTAGTTTAATTTTTCACATAAATTTTAAGAAAATTTTTTATAATCGTGAAACCTTCCAAATATTTATGAAACTTTTTTAAGAAGCTTAAAAATTTTTATTTCCAAATAATAAAAAATGTACTTTTTTTCTAACTTAAAAAAAATGTTTTTATGTTTTTAATTAATTTCAAATCTATTTAAAACTTTTAAATGTCTCATTAAAAATTCGACTTGAAAACCGTCTATATTATTTTTTGATCTTTTAAGAAATAATTTATTTTTTCAAATAAAATATCTGTTTAAATTTTTCAGGAATTTAAAAAAATTTTTTTCATTTTTTTCATTTTTTTAAAAGGTTTTAAAATTCTTACTGAAAGTTTTTTTTAGAAATCATCCAAAATTTACACATTTAATTTTTTATATCAAAGTCAGGAAAGAAAAAAATGTCACCCAAATTATAATTTAACAGGATAAATGGTTTTGAATGCAAAATAAAAATTTCAAATAAATATTTCTTTTTTAGAGTTATTTGTTCATTTGTTTTCAAGGTTATAGAAATGTAATTTATTTAATATTCATTAGAAAATTCAGGAAGATTTTGCAAAATTTTATGAGAAATTCGAGTCAGTATAAATAATATTTAAGACTTTTAGAAGTTTTATAAAAAAATAAATCTTTTAAATTGACTCGAATTATTCTTAAAATTTTCAAAAATCCTTAAAAATTTAAAAAATGCCTTTAAATCTTCCAATTCTTTTTGACATTCGTAGAAATCTTTTGAAATATTTTTAAACTATTTTAAATTTTCATTTAAAATTAATTTTTAAAAATAAGAAGATATTAAAAATTATCTCACGAATCCCAAGAAAAATTTTTTGGTTTATTAAAACCTCTCAAACTTCTTAGAAAGCTTCGAAATTTTTTTTGAAAATTTTAAAAATTAACATTTTCTTTAAATGTTTGTAAATTTTTTCAAATTTCAAATTATTGTCAATAATTTCTAAAAAATTTTAAACTTTTAAATATCTTTTTAAATTATTTGAATTTTTCCAAAAAAATTTCTTAAAATTCTGAAAAATTAAAAAAAGTGTCTTTAAAACTACTAGATTCTGTTATGACAATTTTGGACATCCTTTGAAATCTTTTAAAATCTTATTAAATATTCTCCTAAAGTTAATTTTTGAAAATAAAAAATCAGTTTAAATTGTCCTATGGTTTTTAAAAACATTTCATATAGCATGTCGTGATACACGTGAAGCCTTCCAAATTATTTTTTAAACGATTTCCAAAAATTTCAAACCTTCTTAATATTTTTTTAAATTATTTAAATTTTGCCAAAAATTTCTCTAAGATTTTAAACAAATTTTTAAAATTGCCTTCAAATCTTCCAGATTCAGCTTTAACAATTGTGGAAATTTTTATTTTATTTATAAATTTTTTTAAATATTCTCTTAAATTAAATATTTTATAATAAAAAAATCAGTTTAAATTATCTTATGAATTTTAAGAAACTTTGTTTATCATTGTGAAGCCTTTCAAAATTCTGAAAAGCTTGAAAATTTTAATTTTAAAATATTAACAAATTAACACTTTTTTATTTTCTTAAAAATCTTTTTACGTTTTAAATTGATCTTGGATTTTTTTAAACTTCTAAATGTCTCTCAAGCTTGATCGAACTTTTCACAAAACTTTGTAATATTGCTAATTGAAAAATTTGTCTTTAAAATCGTCCAATTCTTTTTTGAAATTTTAGGAAATAATTTTTTATTTTTTTAAATTTGTAAATTTTCTTTTAAAGTTTATTTTTCAAAATAAAAAATCAGCTACAATTTTTCCAAGAATTTTAAGAATTTTTTTTCATTTTCTTGAAACATTTTCAACAATACACATTTTTCAAAATCAAAAACTTAAATAAAAAATTTGAAAGACATTATAGGAAACATTACATTTTGTATTTCAAAGTGTTGAAGACCTTTGTTGCATTGATTATTATTATTAAATTATTGAATATATCATTTAGATAATATAAATGATACTTCAACTACAAAGTTTTTATTAAAAAAAAAAAATGTTGGATTCATGCCAAAAAATACAAATTTTTGACAAAACATCTATATCTTCAAACAAAACAAAAAAATAATAATAATTTTTACCAGTTACATTTTAAGCCGAAAAAAGACGAATTTTTCACAAACCAGTTTGACTTTTCAACACGAAAACATGAATTTTTAACGAAAGTGATTAATTTTATACTATAAATGAGGAATTTTCAACTAAATAGTCATATTGTCAAACAAAGAGATAAATTTTTAACTAAAATTATGAATCTTTAATACAAAAATAAATTTGTAACAAAATAGTTGAATCCTCGACCAAAAAAGATCAATTTTTAATTAGTTGCATTTTTAACCGGAAAAGGTGAATTTTTAACAAAAGAGTTTAATTTTTGACCAGAAAAAGTTTTTCATTGAAAAAAGAAAAAAATTTCCAACCAAATTATAATTTGAAGAAATAAATGGTTTTTAATACAGAATAAAAATTTCGAATAAATATTTCTTTTTTAGGTTTATTTGTTCATTTGTTTTTAAGGTTATATAAATATCATTTTCATATGATTCTTAATTAAATTAAAAAAGTTTTTTGAAGATTTCAGATATATGAAAAAAGTAGACGTGTTTTTATTTTACAGGTTTTCGCAAAATTTAAGGAACGATTTGAATCAGTTAAAAAAATATTTAGGATTTTAAGAAATTTAAAAAAAAAATATCTTTTAAACTGACTCAAATCATTCCTAAAATTTGGAAAAATCTGTAAGCATTAAAAAAATTCCTCTTAAATATGCCAGATCTTTTTTCGACATTTGTAAAAATCTTTTGAAATGGTATAAAATATTTTTACATTTTCTCTACAAATTAATTTTTCAAAATAAAAACAAATCAAAGATTTTCCAGAAATCTCAAGAAAAGTTTTTTGTTATCTTGAAACCTTTCGAGCTTCTTAGAAACCTTCAAAAATTTTTTCCAAATCTTAAAAAATTTACATTTTTCTTCTAAACATTCGTAAACTTTACAAATTATTTTTCAATCATTTCCAAAACATTTAAATGTTGTATATATTTTTTAATTATTCGAATTTTTTTAGAAATGTTTTTAAAATTGTTAAAAATAAAAAAAATTTTCTTCAAATCATTCACATTTTGTTTTGACGATTTTGGAAATCTTTTGAAATGTTTTGAAGACTTTTTAAATGTTGTCTTAGAATTAGTTTAAAAAAATAAAAATTTAGTTTAAATTATGCCGTGAATTTTGAAATTTTCTTGATTGTGAAAACTTTTAAAATCCTTACGAAGCTTCAAAATTTTTATGTTACTGTAATTGAATATTTCTTAAAAATCTGTTTTTTTCTTTGAAATTAATTTTTTTAACTGAAAATTGAACTGTTATATTTTTGGTTTAAAATTCAAGTATCTAGTGGAAAATTCATGTGCTTTGTTGAAAATTCGTTCTTTTTGATAAAAAATTGATCTTTTTGGTTTAAAATAGAGCTTTTCGCTCGAAAATTCAATAATTTTTTTTCTCTCTTGACTAAAAAATCTTTCTTAATTGAAAAGTCATCTTTTTGGTTGAATTCAACTGTTTCTGATTAAAATTGAAAATTGTTTATTGTTGAAATATCAAATAATACATTTTTGGTTCAGAGTTCATCTTTTTTTTAATTAAAATGTAGCTACTTCGTTGAAAGTCAAACTCTTTTGCTAAAAATTATTTTTTTATGTAGAGGATTTATCATTTCAATTGAAAATTCATATCTTATTATAGAAAATAGTCTATTTTGTTAGAAAATTGTTTTTTCTTTAAAAATTAATTTGGTTTACTAAAAATTTAAATATTCCGACTAAAAATATTTTGCTGAAAATCTCTTTGTGTAAAAGTTAATTATTTTATACTTAAAATTAGTTTGTTAATTAAAAATGGATTTTTTAAAACTAAAAATTATTTTTAAATTGAAAATTGATGTTTTTTTTGTTTTTTTTATTGTTATTCTACTAAAAATTTATCTTTTTTATTGGCAATTAATCTTCTTGGAAGAAAATTTGTATTTTTAAGTTTAAAAAATTCATCTCTTTCGTTGAATGTTCATTTATTTGATTTGAAAAATCGTATCTTTAGTAAAAAATTATTCTTTTCGTTTAAAAATTAATCTTCTTCAAAAGTTCATCTTTTTATTTCAAAATTCATCTTTCCCAGTTGAAGATTCATCTTTTTGGTCATATAATTCATCACTTTATTTCAATTTTTGTTGTGGGAAATTAGTTTTTTATAAGTGACAATTTAACTATTCAATTTTTTGGTTAAAAACATATCTTCTCAAGTCAAAAACTAAAAAAGTTGGGAATTGAAAGCGGTTTCAATCAAATTTGATAAAGTACCCACAATAATTTTATTTAAATATGCGCGCAGATGAATTCCAGATATGTTTACTTATGTTTTAGTTTTATTTAATTATTTAATTAATTGACGGTGCTAACATACTTAAGAATATCTTGTAATATAACTTGTTTTGGATTTTGCAAAATTTTAGAAAAAATTCGAGTCTGTTTAAAAGATATTTATGACTTTTAGAAGTTTGGAAGATAAAATATCTTTTAAAATGACTCGAACTATTTCTAAAATTTTAAAAAATATTCCAAAATTTAAAAAAATTCCCTTAAATCTTTTAGATATTTTCGACATCTGTTAAAATTCTTTGAAATGTTTCGATATCTTTTCAAATTCTTTTTGAAAATTAATTTTTCAAAACAAAAAGTCATTGAAAATTTTTTCAGGAATCTCAAGAATAGTTTTTTTATTTTTTGAAATCTTTCATACTCCTTAAAATGATTTGAAAATTTTTTTCAAAACTTCGAACATTTAATTTTTGTTATAAGTTTCTTAAAAATTAAAAAAATAATGCCTTCGAAACTTTTCGATTCTGTTTGATAATATTTCAAATGTTCAAAAATGTACGTGTTTTCAACTTCTGGAAATGTTTTCAATCTTGGAATTAATTTTAAATCTTTTTAAATCTTCTAAGTGTCTTCTGAACTTAGCACATTTTTTTATAAAACTTTGTAACCTTGCGTATTGAAAAAATTGCTTTGAAATTGACAGTATTATTTTTTTTGAAATTTCAAGAGATAATCTAAAATGTGTTAAAATCTTTATTAACTTTTTCTTGATATTAGTATTTTTTAGATAAAAAATCAGTTAAAAATTTTCAAAGAATTTTAGGATTTTTTAAATCTTAAAACCTTTAAAAATTCTTAAAGAATTTTTTTATTTTTGAAATCTTCGAAAATCTACACATTGCTTTTTGTATATCAAAGTGCTGAACAACTTTGTTTAAATGATTATTATTATTGAACATATTATTTAAATAACCTTAACTTTCTCATAAGCCTGAACTTTGCAGACTTTTGATTTAAAACGGGTTTTTTGAATGTTTTCAAATTTAAAATTATTCTTTTTTTTTTCAAAAAATACTTAAATCGTCTAAATCTTATTTAAAAATATTTAAATTTTTCCAATTTAATTTAAATTCCGAAAATTAAAAAAAATGCCTTCAAATCTTTCAGATTCTGTTTTGATAATTTTAGAAATCATTTGAAATGTTTTGAAATCTTTGTTAATTTTTTTTTTAAATTAATTTTTAAAAATATTTTTCATCATTTTTTAAAGCCTTTCAAATTTCTCAAAAAGCTTTAAATTTTTTTCGAAATCTTAAAAAATTTACATTTTGTTTAAAATTTATAGAAATTTTCTCAAATTTTAAATTATTTTTTAACTGCTTTTAAAACTTTCAAACCTTCTAAACATCTTTTAAAAATATTCGAATTTTTAAAAATTTTTTCTTAAAATTTGAAAAAATTAACATAATTATTGCCTTAAAATCTTCCTACTTTTATTTTGAGAGTTTTAAAAATCTCTTTAAATATTCTCTTAAAATTAATTTTTTAACCGAAAAAATTAGTTTAAATATTTCCATGAATTTTAAGAAAATTTTGTTACTTTCAAAATCTTTAAGATGCTTCAAAATTTTTATTTCCAAATATGCAATTATCCATATTTTTAATTTTTTTAAAAAATGTTTTCAACTTATGAATTAATTTTAAATCTTTTTGAAACTTTTAAATGTCCCTTGAACTTACTTGAATATTTCCTATATATTTTAAGAAATATTTTTTATCATAGTCAAACCTTGCAAAATGCTTAAGAAGCTTCAGAATTTTTATTTGCAAGTACTAATGAATGTACACTTTTTTAGCTTTTGGAAATTTTGTAAGTTTTCAATTGATATCGAATATTTTTAAAACTTGAAGACATCTTTAAAACTTACTGGAATTTTTTTATAAAACTTTGTAATCTTGCTAACTGAACTATTTACTTTAAAATCGACCACATTCTTTTTCGAAATTTTAGGAAATAATTCAGAATGTTTTTAAATCTTTCTCAATTTTTATCATAAAACTTACGTTTCAAAATAAAAAAATCCGTTGAAATTTTCCCATGAATTTCAAGACATTTTTCATTATCATGAAACCTTACAAAATCTTTAAAAATTTTGAAAATTTTCATTTCTAGATATTCCAAAATGTAAATTTTTTATATTTTTTTAAATGTTTTCAAACTTTTAATTAATTTTAAATCTTTTTAAAACTTGTAGATGTCTTTTAAACTTGATCCAATTTTTTATTAAATTTTGTAATCTTTTCAGAAATTTTAGGATATAATTTAGAATGTTCTCAAATGTTTATCAATTCTTTCTTAAAATTTATTTTCTAATATAAAAAGTCTCCTTAAATTTTTTAAAGAATTTTAAGACATTTTTTTGATTATTTTAAAACCTTTTAAAATTCTTAACGAGTTTCTTTATTTTCGAACATGCATATTTATAGAAATCTACAAAGAGGTGCTTAATTTTGTGGATCGACAATTACTATTATTATTAATTTATTTAATATATAATTGAGACAACATGAATGATATTTCAACCAAAAAAGATTTTAATTTCAAATACGAAATAGTTAAATTAATGTCAAAAAAGACAAATTTTAAACAATTTATCTGTATCCTCAACTAAAAAAAAAATAATAATTCATGCCAGTTGCATTTTACAACCAAAAAAGATAAAAATTTTTTTTTAGAGACGAATTTCATAAAAACAGTTCAATTTTTTAACACCAAAATATAAACTTTTAAAGACGTGGATGATTTTTTCAAAAAAATTCGAATTTTCAACGAAATAATGACATTTTCAACCAAAGAGACGACTTTTTAACCAAATAGTTAAATTTTTAAATAAAAATATTTTTTAGTCATGAAAGACAAATTTACCCAGATTATTATTTCAGGGGATAAATAATTTAGAACGCAAAACAAATCTTTTTTAGTATATTTGTTCATTCATTTTGAAAATCAAATAAATATGTGATTTTCCTGAGGTCTATGAGAAAATTAAAAGTTTTTTGTTAAAGATTCCTGATATGACGAAAAAGCATATTTTTTGTTTTTCAGGATTTTGGAAAATTTTCGAAAAAATTCTAGTCAGTTTAAAACATATAGAAGTTTGGAAGATAATTATCTCTTAAACTGACTCAAGCTATACGTGAAACTTTAAAAAACCTTTCAAAATTAAAAAATTTGCCCTGAAATATTTCGAATATTTTCGAGATTTGTAGAAATATTTTTGACATATGTAGTAATATTTTCAAAGATTTTGATACCTTTTTCAAATTTTCTTTAAAAATTCATTTTTCAAAATGAAGTCAATAAAATTGTTCCCAGGAATCTCAAGAAAGTTTTTAGTTTTGTTGAAGCCTTTCAAACTTCTTAAAGTACTTCGAAATTTTTTTTCGAAATCATAAAAAATTTATATATTTTTTTTTAATTTTCGGAAATTTTTTCAAACTTTAAACCATTTCTTGACCATTTAAAAAACTTTCAAGACTTTCCAACTCTTCAAATATCTATTAAAATTCTTCGAATTTTTCCAAAAATTTTCTTGAAATTCTGAAAAATTAAAAAACTTGCCTTCAAATCTTCCAGATTCTGTTTTGATAATTTTGGAAATCTTTCGAAATGTTTTAAGGAGACCTACTTGTATAAATATATTTTACGTATATCTTACGTAATTTATGGATTATCCCTTATAAAATTCTATAAAACGGTTGTTACTGAAAGTCTTTTGAATATATTTATAAACAAAATTATTTAACATTAATATTATTGATCTGCTAGATGTAAGGTTATTTTTATACCTAAGAGAAAAATTTCAAAACAGTCAGGGAAATAGTAATGGGAATCCTTTTGTTCTGTTATTACGTTAAGACTGAAACAAAGTTACCTTTAAGTTACCTTTTTTTACTCAATATGGCTAAATTTGAATTTTAAAACATTTGTTTAATTTAATTTTTTACTAAAGAATGACATTAATCGTGAAGCTTTGAAATTTTTATTTACAAATATTCAAAAATGTACGTTTTTCAACTTTTTAAAAATCTTTTTGAATTTTAAATTCATTTTTCATCTTTTTAAAACTTTTAAACATCTCTTAGACTTATTGTTTTTCAACTATTTTTTCTCTCTTTATTGAAAAAACTTAATTAGTTTAAATTTCAACTCATGTTAAAAAATCATCTTTTCTGGTTAAATTCAACTGCTTTCGAATAAAAATTAAAATATGATTTGGTTTAGATATCAAAAACTACATTTTTCGTTTTGGAATCGAAATTTAATTACTTGGTTGAAAATCAAACCCGTTTGTTAAAAATTAATTATTTTGTTTTATAATTCATAATTTAAATTGAAAAATCTCCTTTGTTGAAAAATAAGATATTTTGTTGAAAATTCTTTTTTTCTTTGGCTAAAAATAAATCTTCTTTACCAAAAATGTAACTGTTTCAGTTGAAACTTGAACTACGATATTCTGTTGAAAAATTGTTGCGTTTTTTCTTTAGAATTGATTTTGTCAAATTAAAAATGTAACAATTTCAGTTGAATATTCCATCATTTTAGTTAAAAATTAATGTATGTAGTTAAACATTAATATTTTTAACTTAAAATTTAACTGTTCAATTTTTGGTCCAAAAATTACATTTTTTAATTACAAAATTTGTCTATTTTATCAGAAATTAATCTTTTTTTTGGAAATTAGTCATTCCGGTTAGAAATTCAAATATCATAGTCAAAGATTTATAATTTTAGTTAGAAATTCACCTTTTTGGCTTAAGATTTAACTATTCCAATTGAAGATTTATCTTTTTAGTTGAAATATCATTAGAATTTTTGGAAATGTTACTATTGTATTCAAAATTACTTTTTTTTTTTGTTAAAAATTATTTTTTTTTTAAGCTAGACAATTTACCTTTGTTAGTCGAAAATTCATGTGCCGTGACCAAAATTAATTTTTTTTGATAGAAGTTAATCTTTTTGGTTGAAATCTAACTATTCCAGAAAAAGATTCATAATCTTAGTGCAAAATTCATTATTTTAGTTCAAAATGAATTTGTTTAATTAATAGTTTAACTATTCCATTTTTTGGTTGAAAAATGATCTCTATTAGTTAAAATTTCAACAATTTGGTTGAAAATTTGTCTCTTTTTAGTTGAAAATTCAACTATTTGGTCGAGAGTTCATGTCTTTTATTAAAAAATCAGCTTTCTGGTAGAAAATTAATCTTTTCGTTTAAAGATTCATCTTTTTATTCGTGAATTCAACTACTTGGTTAAAGATTAAACTATTTTGTCAGATTTATCGTGGGGATTTTTTATTGACCCTCTGGTATTGAATAGTTAATGCTCCTTTCTATGGGCTTCAGGAGCATTAACTATTTTGTTAAAAATTCTTTTCTTTTTAATTAATTTTTCAAACAAAAAATTTAACTACACCTTATTTGGTTAAAAATTAATTTTTTTTGGTTAAAAATTCATCTTTTTAGATGAAAATTGAACTATTTTGTTCAAAAATTCGTTTTTTTTCTTTTTGAAAATTAATCTTTTCTTCAGTTGAAAATTATACTTTTGATTTAGAATTTATATATTTCTTGGTAAGAAATTAATCTACTTAGTTGAAAACTTGACCGATTGGTTGATATATCATGTATTTTGACAAAAATTCATCTTTATTGTTAGAAAATAAATCTTGGTTAAAAATTCCTCTTTTACGGTAGAAGATTAACTTTCTTTAGCAAGTTAATTTTTTTTCTTGAAAATTTTACTGCTTGGTTGAGAGTTAAGATACTTTGTTCAAAATTGCTTTTGTGTTCAAAAAACACATAATTTTAGAAAAAAATGCCTCTCTTTTGTTCAAAATTCGTTTTTTTTGTTGTTTTTAAAAAATTAATCTTTTTTTATTAACTTTTAAATTTTTTAGTTGAAAAATTCTCGTATTTTTTTGAAGATTCATCTTGTTTTGTTGAAAATTGATTTCTTTGTTATTGAAAATTGAACTATTTTGTTCGAGAATTCGTTTTTTTTTGGTTAAAAATTAATCTTCACTTTAGATAAAAATTAAACTTTTTGATTGAAAATTCATATTTTTTGTAGAAAATTAATCTACTGAGTTGAAAATTCAATTACTTGGTTGAAGATTCAACTATTTTATTATAAATTTATTTTTTTGGAAATTAACCTTTTTTTATTTTAAATTAAAGTCTTTGATTGTAAATTCGTACTTTTGTAAAGAATTAATCTACTTAGTTAAAAATTCATCTTTTTCGGTTGAAAATCCAATTACTTGATTAAAGATTTAACTATTTTGTTGAAAATTAATTTTTTTTAAATTAATTTTCAAAATAAAAAAATTAACTACACCATATTTGGTTAAAAATTGATTTTTTTTAGATGAAAATTGATTTTTTTAAGTTCAAAATTGGACTTTTTTGTTCAAAAGTCCGTCTTCCTTTCGGATGAAAATGTATCTTTTTTCTAGTTGAAAATTAAACTGTCTGATTGAAAATTCGTATTTTTTTAGAAAATTAATCTACTTAGTTAAAAATTCATCTTTTTTGTTCGAAAATTGAACTACCTGGTTGAAGATTTAACTATTTTGTTAAAAATTTATGTTTCTTTTAAATTCATTTTTCGAATAAAAGATGTAACTGCACCATATTTTGTTGAAAATTTTTTTTTTGGTTGAGAAACTCATCATTTCAGATAAAAATTACTCTTTTTTTAAAAAAATTCGTTACTTTTTTTCAATGAAGATTCAATTATTCTGTTCAAAAATTCGCTTTTTTGGTGAATTTTTTTTTTAAGGTGAATATTTAATTTTTTTGGTTAAAAATTCTTATATTATATTAAAAATTTATCGTTTTTTGTTAAAAATTGATTTTTTGGTGTGTAAATTTAACTATTTTGTTTAAAAATTCGTTTTTTTCTTCTTTAAATGAATCTTTGCTTTAGATAAAAATTAAACTTTTCGATTGATAATCCATATTTTTTGCAGAAAATTAATCTGCTGAGTTAAAAATTCATCTTTTTTGTTCGAAAATTTATCTTTTTTGTTCGAAAATTTAACTAACTGGTTGAAGATTGAACTATTTTGTTAAAAATTTATTTTTCGAATAAAAGATGTAACTACACCATATTTGGTTAGAAATTCCTTTTTGGTTAAAAAACTAATCATTTTAGTTGAAAATTATTCTCTTTTGTTGAAAATTCTTTTTTTTTCATTGAAAATTTAATTATTCTGTTCAAAAATTCGTTTTATTTTTGTTGAATTTGTTTTCTGAGGTGAATATTGAATTTTTTGGTTGAAAATTTATCTTTTTTGTTGGAAATTGATTTTTTTTGGTGAAAATTTAACTATTTTGGTCCAAAATTCGTTTTTTTTGGTTAGAAATTAATCTTTTCTTTAGATAAAAATCAAACTTTTTGATTAAAAATTCATATTTTTTGCAGAAAATTAATCTACTGAGTTGAAAATTTAATTACTTGTTTAAAGATTTAACTGTTTTGTTAAAAATTGATTTTTTTAAATTAATTTGTAAAATAAAAAATATGAATACACCATATTTGGTTAAAAATTGATCTTTTTTTGTTCAAAATTTATTTTATTAGGTTAAAAATTTATCTACGAGTATATTGTTGAAAAATTCGTTTTTTTCAAATAATTCTTTTTTTAGTTAAAAATTAAAGTCTTTGTTGGAAAATTCTTATTTTTGGTAAAAAATTAATCAACTTAGTTAAAAATTTATCTTTTTTGGTTAAAAACCCAATAACTTGGTTGAAGATTTAACTATTTTTTTAAAAATTCATTTTTAAAATACAAAATGTAATTACATCATATTTAGTTAAAAATTTATCTTTTTTTGGTTGAAAATTGATTTTTTTCAGTGGAAAATTTGACTATTTTGTTTAAAAATTTGTTTTTTTTTGGTTGAAAATTAATATTTTTTTCAGATAAAATATAAGCTTTTCGATTGAAAATTCGTACTTTTGGATAGAAAATTAATCTACTGAGTTAAAAATTCAATTACTTGGTTGAAGATTCAACTATTTTATTATAAATTCATTTTTTTGGAAATTAACCTTTTTTTTAGTTAAATATTAAAGTTTTTGATTAAGATTTGTATTTTTTGTAAAAAATTAATCTACTTAGTTGAAAATTCATCTTTTTTAGTTGAAAATCCAATTACTTGATTTAAAATTTAACTATTTTGTTAAAAATTCATTTTTTTCAAATTAATTTTTCAAATAAAAAAATTAACTACACCATATATGGTTAAAAATTGATCTTTTCTGGATGAAAATTGATTTTTTTCAGCTTAAAATTTGACTTTCTTGCTCAAAAGTCCGTTTTCTTTTTGGATGAAAATGCATTTTTTTCTAGTTGAAAATTAAACTTTCTGATTGAAAATTCGTATTTTTTAAAGAAAATTAATCTGCTTAGATGAAAATTTATTTTTTTTGTTCGAAAATTTAACTACCTAGTTGAAGATTGAACTATTTTGTTAAAAATTCATTTTTAGAGTAGAAGATGTAACTACACCATATTTTGTTAAAAATTCTTTTTTGGTTGAAAAATTCATCATTTTAGTTGAAAATTATTCTCTTTTGTTGAAAATCCTTTTTATTTTCGCATTGAAAATTCAATTATTCTGTTTAAAAATTCATTT
>JAUELO010067992.1:0-18691 GCA_032357855.1 Amphibolips quercusostensackenii | reverse complement strand
GATGACTATACTCATTGTCATGTGTTCTAAACCAATGGTACGTGCTATTCAGTATTTTGTTCAACAAGTTTAACGCTGTACAAAACCATAGTGCACTAGTGTTTGCTCGGAAGATACCTACCGTAACGCGTATTGATCCAGTTTTTCTTGGTTACTAATAATCAAAACACTTTATTCTTGTACCTAAAATGTCATCTTACGACTTGAGAAAATCGATGATGCGTAAGCAGATTTCGTAAATTTTTAATTCTTCACGATAATAGTCATTTGACATCGATCAAAACGCTTTCTTCTAATCAAAAAATGTAATATGCAAGTTTTTAAATCTTTTTGTTCTTCTGTAAGAATGTCATTCTCATTGCAGTGAGCAAACATCTCATCTACAATGATAGATGTGATTCATTTATAAATTGTTGGAAGACAGACTATTGGTCGAAATTCAGATAAATTTTTAGCGTCTGATGTTTCAGGCATATTATGCGTAGTATCTTTATGCATAAAATTTGATATCAGATCTGGATGTTCGATGATTTTCTGAAAACACCTTGCCAATGCAGGATGCACACTTGTCAGGTCCTTGTATTATAAATTGTTCATCATGTTATTTTGCCTAACCATGTTGCATTTCTGACTTAATTTTTGCAAAAAATTGGGTAAATCTAAATAGCGTTATTATATCTTTGATATTAAAAATTTTTTTTCCATTTTTCTAAAATTTTGTTATATTTGGCGTAGATATAATAAGAGTGCGGTTATCACTTTATAAGTACAAAGCAATTAATTATAGCACATTCTGTATGAGCCACATGACCTTGTTTGTGTTTGAACTTTATTTTATTGCGTCTATTTACAGAGTAGAAGGTAATATTTTAGGTATTGAAAACAAATTAAACTGAAAGAAACCTCAAGAAAAATATGAATTGTTAATAAAAACTCGCAAAATTAAATTTTTTGCTTAAGGGGGTTTTCAGGATACCTACACGATTAATTAGACAGACATTTATTATTTTCTGGCTGGCAAAGAAATCCATTTTTGGCTTACTATATTGCATAGTTATTTTTCTGATCGCGAAACAAGCAATGTCATATTACGTTATGGGCAATAGCTTATAAGATTTAAGATCTGCCTCAACATTTCCTTTAAAGCTAATATAAGAATTAAATAAAAAAATGTTTTGTTTTTCATAAGATTCTAAACTTTCTCAAGGTGTGTTATGCTGAATACCTCCTATTAAGTGAATGTAATAGGTGGCTGTTTTTCTTTTATTCTCTACAAAATATTTCAAAAAATTGAATTTCTAGTAAAACAGTGTAGGACAAAAAGAGCAGGTTTTAAATCTAAGGTGATAATATGAAGTTTTTGATCACCTTCAATCTGAAATCCGTCAATTTTCTTTGAACCGCAGACAGCAATAAAGCCAGTGAAGAAATCATTTGTAAAGATTTTAATAGCAAATTCTATGTTCTTTAGAGATTCAAAATCAAACATTATTTCATTGTTTTACTATACGAGTAATAGCTTATTTTTATTTATTTTTAACAAGATCAACAAGAAAAACAAAACCAACAAGTTTAACAAGCACTGAAGTTGCTACTGCTACGAAAGACAAAAAAAATGAAAAAACAGGAGACAGAAATGGGCCTCTTAAAAAGGTACATTATACTTTGACTCTCTTTTTTACCAGTGCAGATTCTAGGAAAAAACTGTTTCTTTCCTTCGAAGTAGACAAATTTCTATGACTACTAACTGTTGGCTTGGAATTAAGCAAAAGGATACTTTATACCCTGAAGGATGAAATAACCGGATTAGAGGAAATTAATTTCTATTTCTGTATCCTTCCACGGAGACTTTAGCTAATAAAGGATGTTGAAACCAGCGATTTTCCACAAAATCCTGACAAGTAGTCTCTAATGGTTTCTGCCGGTCATGTATTAATGTGCGATCGTCTAGCTTTGCTGATTTCACTTTTTTGACAAGACAGGAGCCAAACAAAATCTCATTTGGAGTGTAGTAGCTAAAGCTTTTTCAAAGATACATTTGTAAATTTATTTTGATTTCTCTTTAGAAAGCAAGCCGATCTGTTTAATTGCTTCTAAGCGGACTTCAAAGTCCTGACGAATTGGTGGAGCTGCGTTCGGTTGAGCGCTTTTCGATTATTTTTTGAATGCTTAGTGTATTGGATCCATCTTTTTCATATTTTGATGATCTAGAAGACACAGGAGACGACAACGAGCTGCTGTGTCTTCTCTTTTTATTCTTTTTCTATCAAAGTGTAGATTAAATTAGAGTTGTCGAACCAGAGCTCTACAATGCGTAGAATTGACCTTGTAAGACCCATCAACGTTTTTAATGAGCCCCGTAACTAGGACTGCAAAGTCATCAGCCTATCCCTGGGTATAATACCCTTTTTTATTCAGCCTGCGGATGATGTTTCTGCAGCCGTGGCCCGTTGTAAGATGCCTTAGCTGCTATTTGAAAGCCGTGCTGAGCGGGCTTGCTTTCCCTGGGTACTACTATGCCTTTTAATTTTTACGAAGAGCCCCGTGAACTGTCCTTTCACTGTGGCATCTTGATTGTTGTCTTTGGTGTTAGAAGTCTGCATCACTCCTAATATAATGGCTCATAAAGAGCCTTCCACCTTCGGCGGTGGGTAAGAGTCGGGCCCCTCATCGGAGCCCTCATTATGTTTATAAATTTTGTGTGATGTTTATTTTGGTCGCATGTGTAATCAGAAAAATAAAAACACCCCTTGTAGAGCCACGATTCCAGGAAGCGGGTCTACATACTATGGGATATTATCTGGTATCCTGAAGTCCACGTATAGAGACCACCTACGTGAAGAGACCTACTCGTGCAGAGACCTCCTACGTGAATCCAATGCGTCTGCATGGACTAACATTCAGCGCTTGACACAGCGATTACATCATGGCTTAGGAGCATAAGAACTCACGTCCTTGATATTTTCGGAGGATTTTCTATTACCCCCTGGAAGAAATGCCCTTATGCTTAGGCCTGACAGACTAGAGTCTGTAACTTCACAGTAGAAGCTGCATCTCGCAATAAATTCCCTTTTGGTTCTTATCCGGTAGCTATAAAATCACGTGATCCCTAGGAGGAGTGGTATCCGAAATAATTTCTGAACATCCTTTTGGGTAAAAAATTAACTTGAATTTTTTATATGCACAGCTTTTGCTAGTGAGCATCAAAAAAAAAAGAGAAGTTGAGACGCACTTTTTGGAAAGAGTTAAATATTTCGAAACTATAATACCTCTAGCTTGAATCAATGAGAGAAGTTAAAATTTTGCTTTCATAAAATACCAAAGTTTTGGTTTTGAAAACATTCCAATATTGAAACAAAAATCAAAAATACAAAAATCAAAACATTCCTGAATTATGAGAAAAATTTCTTTCTCAAAGAGCAAAATGATAACATTTTTATTTTGTTCAAGCTTAAGTGATTTCAGGTTCGGCATTTTTAATTTTTTGAAAATGTGTGCATATGATGAAATGCCTAAATATAAATTTGACGTGTAACTGACAGCAATTTCTGCTACATATTCAAATATTTGCGCAAACATGTACGTACATTATCATTGCGTTAACTAAGTTGATTCGTATTTTTGTGAAATGTGTAAATGCTATTAAATGACGCAATATTAAAGATACATAGCAAGCGCCGTAAAGATATCGACCTTCATAAAAAGTGAGATAAATTTTGTATGAATAAAGTAAGATCACTGAAGGAATATTCACTTATTCAGTTACACAGTTTAACAGAAAATAATAAAAAAATTAGTTGAGATTAACAGCAATGCGGTTTTTCATTTTCGTCTTTTTTTGCTGCCTTTTTTACAGCGGTGCAAGTGCTCAATGGTTCGAAACCTTGGAGGAAGCTGAAAGTGAGCTAAACATATATTTTATGTATAATATACGAAATTCGGGGCGAGTAGACACATGCTAAAAGTTTGACTTTTGTTTCTAATATTGCCATAAGAAGGCATGCAACTACTAATTTGTAGCAGAATTTAGAATAGCTTTATCTGGAGAGACATTTTTTAATTTTATAGAAAATTAAACATTCAATTTTTACAGGATATCTAACACCAACTCTGATAATCCATGAAATTTAAATCTTATAATTCTCAGTGAATTTTGTCAATACTAGCTAACTTCTTTGCATTAAACATTTTTTATCTGCATTTGAAAAGTTAATATCGTGGAAGCGTGTTTTTTTTCAAAATCGAGTTACCTCACCCTCCAGAGAGGTAGCAAGCTTAGCGGGCGTATTTATGGGCTTCATGAAATTTAAGTTATTTGTGGAATTCAATGAATTTAAGGACTTTGTAGAATTCATTGAGTTTAGAAAATTTATAGCATTTAAGGAATTTGTGGAATTCAAGGGATTTAAGAAGTTTATGGAATTTAAAGATTAAGGAAACTCACAAATTACAAGGAATTCATAGAATTAAAAAAAGCATAGGACTTAAGGAACTAATGGAATCGGAAAAACGCATAGAATTCAAGGAATTAATTGGATTTAAGGGACGCATAGAATTCACGGAATGTACGAAATTCAATGATTGCATGGAATTCAAAAAATTCATAAAATTCCAAGAATTTAAGAAATTTATAAAATTGGAAGAACTTGATAAATTTAAAGAATTTATGGAATTCAAGGAATTTGTAGAATTTATGGATTTTTAGGAATTCAAGGAATTTCAGGAATTCGAGGAATGAAGGAAGTTCATAAAATTCCAGGATTTGAAAAACTCATAAATTTCAAGGAATTTATAGAATTCAAGAAAAGCATAGGATTCAGGA
This sequence comes from Amphibolips quercusostensackenii, assembly GCA_032357855.1. Lineage (NCBI taxonomy): Eukaryota > Metazoa > Arthropoda > Insecta > Hymenoptera > Cynipidae > Amphibolips > Amphibolips quercusostensackenii. Next base: position 13,869 of record JAUELO010067992.1, on the reverse strand, counting down.
AATTCATAGAATCTAAAAAACGCATAGAATTTAAGGAATTCATTGATTTTAAGGAAAGCATAGAATTTAAGGAATTTAAGAAATTCAGTGAACGCATAAAATTCAAGAAACTCATTAAATTCAAGGAATTTGAGGAATTCATTAAATTCAAGGAATTTGAGGAATTCATTAAATTCAAGGAATTTGAGGAATTCATAAAATTGAAGGAATTTGATAAATTTGTGGGAATCCTGGAATTCAAGGAATTTCATAAAGTCAAAGAATTTTTAGAATTTAAAGAATTTGTGGAATTCAAGGAATTTCAAAAGTTCATAAAATTTAAAGATTTCGGAAACTCATAAATTTCAAGGAATTCATAGAATTCAAGAAATGCATAGGATTTAAGTAACTTGTGGAATTTAAAAACGCATAGGATTTGAGGAACTAATTGGATTTGACGAACGCATAGAATTCACTGAATTTACAAAATTCAATTAAAGCATAGAATTTAAGAAATTCATAGAATTCCGGGAATTTTAGGAATTTATGAAATTTAAAAAACTTGATAAATTTGAAGAATTCATGGACTTAAAGAAATTTGTGAAAAGTCATGGATTTAAAAGAATTCATGGAATTCAAGGAATTTCTGGAATTTAAGAAATTTGAGAAGTTTATAAAATTCAGGGATTTAGGGAACTTATGAATTTCAAGGAATTTATATTTTTCAAGAAAAGCATAGGATTTAAGGAATATAAAAAATTTAAAGAACGCATAGAATTCAAGGAATTAATTGGATTTAAGGAAGGCATAGAATTCAATGAATTCAGGAAATTCAGTGAACGCATAGAATTTAAGAAATTTATAAAATGCAAGGAATTTGAGGAATTTATGAAATTCAAGGAATTTGATAAATTTGTGGAATTCCTGGAATTCAAGAAATTTTATGAATTCCAAGAATTTTTAGGATTAAAGGAATTTGTAGAATTCAAGAAATTACATAAATTAATGAAAGTGAAGGATTTAAGAAATTAAGAGAATTTAAGACACACATAGAATTAAAGGATTTTATGAAATTCAAGTAACGCATAGAATTCAAGGAATTCATGGAATTTAGGAAATGCACAGGACTCGAGAAATTCGTAAAATTCAGAAAACGCATAGAATGTAAGGAATTCAAGAAATTTACGAAATTCATAAAATTGATAGAATTCAGGGAATTTATAAAATTCATGAAATTCTACAAATTTGATAAATTTAAGAAATTCGTGAAATTCAAAGAATTTTTGAAATTTAAAGAATTTTTTAAATTCAAGGAATTGAAAAATTTCATAAAACTTCAAGGAGTTAAGGAATTTACAGAATTTAAGAAACTCATAATATTCCAAAAATTTACAAAATTAAAGGGATCCATGGAATTCAAGGAACGCATAGAATTCGAAAAATTCTTGAAATGAAAAGAACGTATTGAATTCAAAGAATTTACGGAATTCAAGGAATTTGTGGAATTCTAAGAATTTGAGAAGTTCATGAAATTTAAAAATTAAGGGAACTCATAAATTTTAAGAAATTCAGAGAATTCAAGAAAAGCATAGGAATTAAAGAATTTATAGAATTCAAAGAACGCATAGATTTCAAGGAATTCATTAGATTTGAGGAAGGCATAGAATTCAAGGAATTCAGGAACTTCAGTGAACGCATAGAATTCAAGAAATTCATAGAATTCAAGTAATTTAAGGATTTCATAGAATTTAAAGAATTTGATAAAATTGTAGAATTCCTAAAATTTAAAAATTTCATAAATTTAACGAATTTTCAGAAATCTAGGAATTTGTGGAATTCAAGGAATTTGTCGAATTTAAGGTATTTGTGGAATTCAAGAAATTACAAAAATTTATGAAAGTCAAGGATTCAAGATATTCATAGAATTCAAGAAACATATAGAGTTTAAGTATTTAACGAAATTCGAGGAACGCATAGAATTTAAGGAATTTATGCAATTTAGGAAACGCACAGGATTCAAGAAATTCGTAAGATTCAAAAAACGCATAGAATTTGAGAAATTCAAGAAATTCACGAAATTCAAAAAATGAATGGAATTTAAGAAACTCATAGAATTTATGGAATTCCACAAATCTGATAAATTTAAGGAATTTGTAACATTCAAAGAATTTTCAAAATTCTATGAATTGAAAAATTTTTATGAAACTTCCAGGATTTAAGAAATTCATAGAATTCAAGAAACTCATAATATTCTAAAAATTCACGAAATTAAAAAAATCCATGAAATTCAAGGAACGCATAGACTTTAAGAAGTTTATGGGTTCCAAAGTTTATGGAATTAAAGGAATTTCTCAAATTCAAGTAATTTAAGAAGTTCACGAAATTCAAGGATTTAGGAAACTTATAAATTTCAAGGAATTCAGAGAATTCAAGAAAAGCATAGTATTTGAGGAATTCATAGAATTCAAAGAACGCATGGAATTTAAGGATTCAAGAAAATAATAGAATTTAAGAAACACATAGAATTTAAGGATTTCATGGAATTTATGGAACGTATGTGATTCAAGGAATTTATGGGATTTAGGAAACGCATGGAATTCGCGTGATTCGTTAAATTCAGAAAACACATGAAATTTAAGGAATTAAAGAAATGTACGGAAATATAAAGAATTAATTAAATTTATGGATATAGGGAACTCATAAATTTTTAAGGAATTCATAAAATTCAAGAAATGCATAGGATTCAAGGAACTTGTGGAATTTAGAAAACGCATAGAATTCAAGAAATTAATTGGATTTAAGGAACGCATAGAATTCACGGAATTTACAAAATTCAATTAACGCATAGAATTTAGAAAAATTCATAGAATTCTGGGAATTTAAGGAATTTATGAAATTTAAGAAACTTGATAAATTTGAAGAACCCATGGAATTCAAGAAATTTGTAGAAGTCACGGATTTAAAAAAATTCATGGAATTCAAAGGATTTCTGGAATTCAAGAAATTTGAGAAGTTTATAAAATTCAGGGATTTAGGGAACTCATGAATTTCAAGGAATTTATATTTTTCAAGAAAAGCATAGGATTTAAGGAATTTACAAAATTTAAAGAACGCATAGAATTCAAAGAAATTATTGGATTTAGGGAAGGCATAGAATTCAAGGAATTCAGGAAATTCAGTGAACGCATAGAATTTAAGAAATTTATAGAATTCAAGGAATTGAAGGAATTTATGAAATTTAAGGAATTTCATAAATTTGTGGGAATTCCTGGAATTGAAGGAATTTTATAAATTCAAAGAATTTTCAGAATTTAAGGAATTTGTAAAATTCAAGAAATTACAAAAATTCATGAAAGTGAAGTATTTAAGAAATTAAGAGAATTTAAGACACACATAGAATTAAAGGATTTTATGAAATTCAAGTAACGCATAGAATTCAAGGAATTCATGGAATTTAGGAAATGCACAGGACTCGAGAAATTCGTAAAATTCAGAAAACGCATAGAATGTAAGGAATTCAAGAAATTTACGAAATTCATAAAATTGATAGAATTCAGGGAATTTATAAAATTCATGAAATTCTACAAATTTGATAAATTTAAGAAATTCGTGAAATTCAAAGAATTTTTGAAATTTAAAGAATTTTTTAAATTCAAGGAATTGAAAAATTTCATAAAACTTCAAGGAGTTAAGGAATTTACAGAATTTAAGAAACTCATAATATTCCAAAAATTTACAAAATTAAAGGGATCCATGGAATTCAAGGAACGCATAGAATTCGAAAAATTCTTGAAATGAAAAGAACGTATTGAATTCAAAGAATTTACGGAATTCAAGGAATTTGTGGAATTCTAAGAATTTGAGAAGTTCATGAAATTTAAAAATTAAGGGAACTCATAAATTTTAAGAAATTCAGAGAATTCAAGAAAAGCATAGGAATTAAAGAATTTATAGAATTCAAAGAACGCATAGATTTCAAGGAATTCATTAGATTTGAGGAAGGCATAGAATTCAAGGAATTCAGGAACTTCAGTGAACGCATAGAATTCAAGAAATTCATAGAATTCAAGTAATTTAAGGATTTCATAGAATTTAAAGAATTTGATAAAATTGTAGAATTCCTAAAATTTAAAAATTTCATAAATTTAACGAATTTTCAGAAATCTAGGAATTTGTGGAATTCAAGGAATTTGTCGAATTTAAGGTATTTGTGGAATTCAAGAAATTACAAAAATTTATGAAAGTCAAGGATTCAAGATATTCATAGAATTCAAGAAACCTATAGAGTTTAAGTATTTCACGAAATTCGAGGAACGCATAGAATTTAAGGAATTTATGCAATTTAGGAAACGCACAGGATTCAAGAAATGCGTAAGATTCAAAAAACGCATAGAATTTGAAAAATTCAAGAAATTCCCGAAATTCAAAAAATGAATGGAATTTAAGAAACTCATAGAATTCATGGAATTCCACAAATCTGATAAATTTAAGGAATTTGTAAAATCTAAAGAATTTTTGAAATTCTAGGAATTGAAAAATTTTATGAAAATTCCAGGATTTAAGAAATTTATGGAATTCAAGAAAAGCATAGCATTTGAGAAATTCATAGAATTCAAAGAATGCATGGAATTAAAGTATTTAAGAAAATAATAGAATTCAAGAAACACATAGAATTTAAGGATTTCATGGAATTTATGGAACGCATGTGATTCAAGGAATTTATGGGATTTAGGAAACGCGTGGAATTCGCGTAATTCGTTAAATTCAGAAAACACATGAAATTCAAGTAATTAAAGAAATTTACGGAAATCTAAAGAATTAATGAAATTTATGGATATAGGGAAGTCATAAATTTCAAGGAATTCATGGAATTCAAGAAAAGCATAGGATTTAAGAAATATGTGGAATTTGAAGAACATGTAGAATTCAAGGAATTAATTGGATTCAAGGAACGCATAGAATTCAAGAAATTCAGGAAATTCGACTAACGCATAGAATTCAAGATATTCAAAGAATTTAAGAAATTTGAAGAATTAATGTAATTTTAGGAATTCGAGAAATTTGAAGAATATATTGAATTCGAGGAATTCCTGTAATGCATGAAATTAATGAAATTCATGGAATTCGAGGAATTTGCGAAATTTAATAAAATTTAGGAAGTTCATGGAATTCAAGAATTAAGCAAACTCATAACTTTCAAAGAATTCATAGAATTTAAAAACAGTATAGGATTTCAGAATTTCATGAAATTTGAAAAACGCATAGAATTCAAGGAATTAATTGGATTTAAAGTAGGCATCAAAAGAATTTGTGGAATTCAAAAAATTACAAAAATTCATGGAAGTCAAAAATTCAAGAAATTTATAGAATTAAAAAAAACACATATAATTTAAGGATTTCGTGGAATTCGAAAAACGCATTGAATTCAAGGACTTTATGGAATTTAAGGAACGCATAGAAATTAAGAAATTCTTAAAATTTAGAAAACAGAAAGAATTCAAAGAATTCAAGAAATTCACAAAATTCAAGGAATTAATGGAATTTAAAGAATTAATGAAATCTAAGAAATTCATGACATCCATGGAATTCCACAAATTTTATAAATTCAAAGAATTACAAAATTTCATGGATCTTTACGAATTTAGGGAATTAATAAAATTGAAGAAACGCATAAAATTCCAGAAATCTACGGAAGTTGAGGAATTCATGGAATTCAAGGAACGCATAGACTTTAAGATATTTATGGGATTTATGGATTCAAGAATGCATGAATTCAAGAAATTTATAAAATTCAAGGCAGTCGAGGAATTTGCGAAATTTAAGGAATATGCTAAATTTGAAGAATTCATAAAATTCGAACGATTTTATAAGTTTCAGGATTTTTTTAAATTCAGGAAATTTGTGAAATTCAAGGAATTAAAAAAATGCATGAAAGTCAAGGATTCAGGAAATTTATAGAATTCGAGAAATGCATAAAATTTAAGAACTTTATAGAATTCTAGAAATGCATAGAATTTAAGAATTTATAAATTTCGAGAAATGCATTAAATATCAGAAATTTACAAAATTTAAGGAATTCATGGAAATCAAGGAACGCATAGACTTTAAAAAATTTATGAGATTTGAGAAACGCATAAAATTCGAGGAAGTAACGAAATAACGTATAGAATTTAACGAATTCACGAAATTCAAGGAATTTATTAACTTCAAGGAATCCACAGAATATAAGGAATTTAATAAATTCATGGAATTCAAGAAATTCAAGTGCATTATCGAAATCAAAGAATTTATGAAATTAGGAAAATCCATGAAATTCGGGAAATTTAAGGAATTTATGGAATAGATGGAATTTGTAAAATACAAGGAATTCAAGAAATTGACAGAACTCGATGAAAAAGTAAATTCAAGGAATTCGTGGAATTCATGGAATTCAAGAAGTTTATGAAATTTAAGTGATTCATGAAATTTAAGTAATTTGCGAAATTCAAACAGTTCATGAAATTGACGGAATGCGTAGAATTGAAGTAATTGATACAATTTAAGGAATTCGTGAAATCAAGTAATTTTTCAAATTTAAGGAATTCATAAAATTCAAAAAATTTATGAAATTAAAGAAATTCATGGAATTCAAGAAATTCACTGAATATGAGCAATTCATGGAATTCAAGTAAATTGTTGCATAAAAGTAACGCATAGAATTTAGTAATGCATGAGATTTAAGGAACGCATTAAATTCAAGAAATAAATTAAATTCAAGGAACACATAGAGTTTAAAGGCTTTATGAAATTCAAGGAATTTAAGGACATCAAGAAATTCATGGAATTCGAGGAATAATAAATTTAAGAAATTCACAGAATTAATTAAATTAATGGAAATCAGAGAATTCACGGAATTAAACAATTTCAAGAAATTCAATGAACTGATGGATTGAAATAAATGTACAGTATTCAGTAAATTTACGACATTCAATTAACTCACGTAATTAAATAAATTTGAGGAATCAAATGATTTTACAGAATTTGATAAGTTCACGGAATTCAGTCGTTTTACAAAATTTATGAAATTCACGTAATACATGGAATTTACTGAATTCAGGCAATTAAAGAAAAACGGTAAAGGTAAACGGGTAGCGCTTTTAAAAACATTAGATATGCGGCCATTATTAGGGGTGCCTTCCCGCCCCTACGAGATATTGAAATAAGGTAGATGTTAGACCAACATTATTTATGGCCAATTACTAAGGGTTTCTTTCCGCTCTCTAACGATTTTTTAAGCAGGGAAAAAGATTTAAGCAACATTATTTTTGTGACCAGTCATAGGGGTGCCTTTCCACTACACACACTACTTGGAACAGCGTCAAAGTCTAAAGAACATTTTTTCTGTGATGGATTACTAAGGTGACTTTTCGCTCAAAACCAAACGTTAAAAAAGGGTAGGGGTTTCACTAACACTATTTCAGTATTCAGTAACAAAGGTACCTCCTCAGACCCTACAAGACGGTCAAAATATGTTCTTTTTTACCCGTACAAGACTTTGAAAGGGTGTAGGTATTTGGCCAACATTATTTCTATGACCAGTCACAGAAGTGCCTTCTCATCCCACTTAATAAGTTGGAAGAGATTAGTGCTTCATACAAAATTTTTTTAGTACCCAGTTACATTGGTGCCTTCCCCCATCCCCTTTAAAACGTCGCTAAGGAACAAAAATCAAGTAGCATTATTTTTGTGACCAGTGGCGGAATTGCCTTCTCCCCGCAAAAAAATTTAAAAATGGTAGGAGTTTAAATAGCAAAATTTTTGGTGACGAGTCATTAATGTGCCTTTCAACTCCCACAAGACGTTGTACAGGAATAGGGGTCTAATTAACTTTATTCCTGTGGCTAGTTACAGAGGTGCCTTTCTACCCTACACGAGAAGTTTAGAAGGGGTATTGGTTAAAACAACATTAAGTATGTCACTGGTCACAAGGTTTTCTTTCCCCAAAAGAGTTTAGAAAATGGCAGGGATTTAAAGAACAAAAATTTTGTGAGGAGTCATTAGGGTGCCGTTCTTCCTTTCACGGGATGTAGAAAAGAGATAGGGGTCTTATCAACTTCATTTCTGTGATTAGTCACAGGCGTTCCTTACTACATCCTAAAAGTCGTTAGAAAGGAGTAGGGATTTCACTAACATTATTGTTGTAACCAGTCACAATGTTGACTTTTCCCCCCACCATTAGGCGTTGAAGAAATTTCGGGGTTTGTGTAACAGAATTTTCTTGATAAGTCACACGGGTGCCTTTGCGTCCCTACGTGACGCTCGAAATAAGAAGCGACTAAACTAACATTGATTCTGTGATCATTTGCAGCAGTGCTTTTCCAAACACACGAGATATTGAAGAATGTTAGGCATGTGACTAACATTAATTCTATGATTAGTAACATGGGGGATTTGATGCCCCTACAAGATGTTAAAAAGGGGTGGGAATCTAGTGCTTCGTCATATCGATGTCTGAATTGCTGTTGTTTGTTTTCCTCGAAACTTGAGGAGTAGTCAGTCATGACACTTTCCAAAGAGAGTTTATCAGTAAAAAAATTTTGTTTCACTTCCATTTTTAAAGCAGAAATCTTTACAACCAAAGCAATTAGCTTACGTTACATCATTGTGTCTTTTAATCTACATAACTTATTCTGCAACTTTCTATATACAAGTATATTTTTAGGTAAACATTGTACTTAAGTTGTAGCCCTATTCGCTTCTGGTTTAGTGCCTCGATTTTTATAATAAAGACGCACCAATTCCTCTTACATTGTGGCATCTCATCTGATGATCTTCCACGGTGTTTATGTTGAGGTGGTTAGCTGCAAACTGCCAACGCTTGCCAAAGCATTCTCAGCAAGCACCGTTCATGTTACAGCTGTTTGGTTAGTAAGATTTGCTTAACCATCTTGCAGCTCACCATCGCCACCGTCCTGCAAGCTCCGCAAGCTGTGGCCCCGAAGATCCCTAAAAAGAGACAAGCGTTTCAAATAATGAACAATACGTTCCATGTCTTTAATGAGTTGTGGTGCTCGTTTTAGTCTCTTTCCTCCCTATCCTCTATCTGTCTGATCAAGAAAATCCTAGCAGTAGCATTTTACACCCAACATACATACCTGTCAAAGTTATGTAAGTAAGCTCAAGCCCTACCGCGACGCTAACGCAAGAACACTTCTAGCGATTCGAAAAAAATCTTAAAAATCTCTATACAAATTCAATTAAGTCTTCCGCATTTCTAGTCTATAGGTTTCTGAATTTCCCAGTGGGTTGCCCCTCGACCTCGCTTCATCTCTGATATTAAGGAAAAAGATTGACCGGAGTGATAACTGATTTATGATGCAATGATTGTTATTGTCTAAATTTCATTGCTCATAATATTGTGTATAAACGTTTGATCGCTATAAAAGATAATTATATTGGTTAACAGCTAAATGCATTGAAGAATCGTCGCTGAGGGCCCTTACTTTATATTCGCATCAGTGTGTACTCAGGCTACCATCTGGCCTTCCAGCTCATTTTTTGAGCCTAGAAATCGCTAGGGGTAAGTAAATTTATTTCTGTGAATATTTTTACACATAAAATGTTTTATTATTGATATTGACAAATATTTAAAAATAATAATTTTGTAATTGAAATATTTGGATTGGTCACTAGACACTAGGGTGGTCCAAAAATGCATTTAAAAAGTTGTAAGAGTTTGCGACAAGTTTAACATCTCGGACAGAAGCGGGCTCGCAAATCCCCTATATTAAGGACTTATACCCTTTTGTTCTGCTAACTTTGGCACTTTACCTCTTTTAACATTTTAAACCTTGACGCTTATACTCCTTTTGGCGTTTCAAAGTTTTTTAGCGGGATTATTTAAAACTACTCAGCCCAGCTTGAAACTCATCGAGCCTACCTCGGTTTGACTTGAACTGTTAAAAACTTGACTTAAACCAGTTGAGTGTCGGGCGTCAAGTTTTTTTCACACCCTTATTTTTTAGAAATATTTCAACTTCTATCAAAATTTTATCAATATTGTCAATGTTTAATGAAATGTACAAATCTTTAAAAAATAAGTTTTGGTCACCTTACGAGATACTTATTGATCATTTTCTTAACTTATTTCTTAATTTAAACAAAAATTAATGGTTATTTGACAAAAATGTATCTTTTTTACAGTTCACTGTTTACTTGCATTGCCAAAGCCGAAAGGCGGCTTTAAGTGTGCTGTTAAGCCAGGATTACCAATCAGAAAGTTTGAAATTTTTCGGATAAGCCACCATTATTAGTGAATTCTACCATTACCAGATGTGCCTTTTGTAAGCCTGATATAAAATTCTTAACAATAAAATAAAAAAAATTGGATTAAAAAAAGCCTTTTTTGATAAACCTTTTCTGATCATTAACTCCTAAATACTCAAAAATCATTAATTATAATAATTTTTATTCTAATATTTCTAGAGTATTATATAAGTAACTAGCTGTATGAAAATTGAGCAGAAAGAAGATAAAGTGCAGTTAATATTATCTTCGTCTTGTACTCTGATTGCTTCTAGGTGGAAATATTTGACAGGATCCAAATATCTGACAAGCTAAAACCAATAATACAGATGCAATGAAATACGTCTCATCCAAGAAACCTAATTGTTGCACAACAAACTAGATCTAATTTAAATTGTCTGATAGATTTGTAACAACTCTTACTTGATACAAAAACTTGTTCGTGGATCAATATAACACTGGTCAACCAAATGTCACCTAAGTGATCATAAAATAAAACATGTCATTTTCAACATAGTTTTTTGTGCTGAATCCGAATCTGGCCTACATTTCTTTGCAGCACGTAAGGTTTTCGAGATTTTTTGGATCAAAATTTTATTTTTCAAATTACAAATCAGGTGATAGAATGTTGTAAAAAATTATTTAATTAAAATCAATATATGTTTTCGATGCAATTTTTTATTCCCAATTCAACGGCAGACTTGTTTCTATTATATCTCATACGGTTGCCTAATTAATCTAGAAAAACTGAGGAAAAACTCGAAAAAAGTGATTTTACAAAAAACTGCATGTTTAACTAAAAAAAAATTTTTCTTCACTGTTCCAGGTGTCATTCTCTTCGTTTCAAAATGCCTAAGAAACTTAAAAAAATAGGGTCCAGGTTATCACCGATCGAAAGATACATGTCAGAGAAGTTGTCTTTTTCTACGAAGTTGCCAATTTGACGGCGCACACGTGCTTAAAGTTAATAACTGCACTGCATCTAGTATTTTATTGTATCACAATCTTCAATATCTGCAAATTTCACATTATTCACGAAGTTGATCATTTTCTTAGTGTAAACAGTATTTAAGTCTTCAGATTCTTGAGCAGGTTTTAATCACGCGGGCGTCGCACGAACGCTGTACACGTGATACAAAGGATCGGTCGGGGAAAGTGTACATAGCGCACGCGCTCTTCCCTCTACTATAGCGCATGCGCAACTTTCCTCTACTTTGTTACTTGCAACAGCTCTGAGCTCTCCTGCGTATCGTGCTCTGTGCTGTTTTTATTTTATGCTAGACCTCTGCGGAGTCACATGTATGCTACCTATACTCTAGAACTAGAACTCATTGCTATTGAACCCCAATTAATCAGCGCTGATTGTGAGCTATCATTCGACACTCATTTTGCAACAATTGCAAAATAAAGCGTAGTTGCAAAAATCATCCTGATAGCTTCTGCTATATTTACGGTGTTTTTGTCCTACAAAAACAAAGACAGACAATTTCTCCTGCAATGCAAGAAGGTTACGAGATTTTTTTTCAGATTTCAACCAAAAATGGAGAAAAATATTGGATTCCAAGCAGTTGCAGCTAGACTTGTGCCATTTTATTAGGGTCAGTATATCGAGGAGATTTCGATCATATCTTAACTTTTTCTTTCCTTATTTCTTGGACAGAACCTCTGAACCGTATTGATAATTGTTATTTCTGTGTGACAAATGTTAATGGCTACTAATCAAGATGCAAGGACTCTATTATTTACCCTAATGTTTCTTTCGGTTAATTCCACAAAACGCAAAGCAGAAGAAATCAATTTTTCTGATACAAATCAAACTATGTCACATGAGCTGATCAGAAACTTGACACAACTATTTAATTAAAAAGAATTCAGTGATTTAATAAGAGATTTATTGCAACGATGTAGATGGACTAATGAAGGCCATTGGTCATTATTATCAACCAGAAAATTGGCGTTTATCTATTAATTCAAGCAAATACAGTTTAAAAGCTGTTTTTTTGCACAACAGATACGAATATCCATCAATACCCGTTGCTCATGACACCAATATGAAAGAGTGCTTTGATGTCTTAAAATTTTCAATTGACAAAATAGATTACGAGCTACATTAATGGTTTCTCTGTGACGATTTTAAAGTAATAGAAATTCTCCTCGAATTGCAATCTGGTTACACAAAACATTGTTTCTTGATATGCACCTGGAATAGCAGAGCACGAGACAAGTATCACAATTCTAAAGGTTGGCAAATGCGACAGACGTTAGAACCTGAAAAAATAAACGTTTCTCGAAAACCACTGGTTGATTTTTTGAAGATCTTTCTGACAGGAATACATATAAAGCTCATGATCGTGAAAAATTACATGAAAGCGATCAATAGAAACGGAAAAGCAGGTCTTTTTTTTGAAAAGGAAATTCCACAAGCTTAGTGACTCAAAAATTAAGAAGTGAGTTTTTGATAGAACACAAATCTGACAACTGATGCTAGATGTCGATTTTAAGAAAATCTTGACTGAGTTTGAGCGAGAAACATGGTTGTTAGTGGAAGCTGTTATAGACCATTTTTTAGAAAACTGGAAATCTAGAAACTACAAATACTTGATTGATACGATGTTAAAAAGCTTCCAGGAAATAAAGGTGAACATGTCACTGAAAATTCACATGATGCAATCTTACTCGGACTCCTTCCCAGAAAATATGAGAGCAGTTAGTAATGAACACGTTAAGAGATTTCATCGAGATATCGTTACAATCAAGAAGAGGTACAAAGGTAAGTGAAGTGTAAACGCACTAGCAGACTACTGTTGAAATCTTGTGACTGATGAACCAAATGCTTAACATCGTCGAGCATGCGGGGGAAAAAGTTTTTATTCGCAATCAGCAAATCATCATCATTTTCCAACAAAGGCTAACAACATTAAGAATAGATATTTTAAAGATGCAGTACAATGATTCGCTTCAAGCACGTGTGAGCCGTCTAATTTACAAGCAACTCCGTAGAAAGAGACAAATTCTCTGCCATGTATCTTCTGAACGGTGATAGCCTAAACCCTTATTTTTTTTAGGTTTCTTCGGCATTGAAAAAAAAGAGAATGGCACCTGGAACAGCAGAAGAAATCATTTTTTATCTTAATATGCAGTTTTTTGTGAAACTACTTTTTTTCTTGTTTTTCCTTACTTTTTCTAGATTATCTCGGCAACCGCATAAGATATCATAAAAACAAGACCGCCGTTGTATTTGACAAAAAAAAATACATCGAAATTGCACATTTTGTTGACCAGTTTAATTAACGGACCCTAGTCCGCGTAGATACGAAAAACTAGGTCTAACCTAAAACGTCTGAATTTGTTTGAACTAACTTTACTTCTTACAGACAATCGTCTTTCATATATTCAAAGACCTAACAACTTTTACCCTGTATAATAACGACAAGTTTTTCCAAGTTATTATGAATGAAACTATGACAGAAAAATTATCCTTCTGGTATAAAGAAGCAGATGTCTGTCACAATGGTTTAACCATTAAAAAAATTCTTTTATAGGAAATTATGATCTGCAATATCCAGATACAGCAGGATGGACTCTATTCCTAAAGGTTTGACAAAT
>JAUELO010066988.1:0-18733 GCA_032357855.1 Amphibolips quercusostensackenii | reverse complement strand
GTATCGTCGAAATTCGAGTCGCTTGTACTGATTAATACGGGGAATAAGACGAATATGTCCAAGTTGTTTAAGTTCATATCCAAGTACCTGATAATCAGGACTCCTAACAAGAGCAGGTGTGGCAGGAGCAGACCTGGCAGGAGCAGACCTGACAGGAGCAGACCTGACAGGAGCAGACCTGGCAGAAGCAGTCCTACCAGTTGGAGACCTGAACCTGTCACGGAGACAAGGCTTAGGCTCAGCAGGATACTCAGGTATGCGAGAAGAAGGGAAAGAGGGTGACCAACGACCTGGGCGGGGAGTATCAGGCCAATCGCCACCAGATCTTGAACTTGATTCTGCAAAAAGAGGTAATAGATTTTTTTAGTAACATTCTCCTAGTTTGGGATATCATAAGCCCCTTTTGTGACAATTTAGGGCTGTGCAAAAACTGCTTTAAGCTATTTCAAACACTTTTTCCACATCTTCTCTTTATGGTCACAGTTCATCACACAAAGTTTGAACGACTTAGGGAGATAAGCATCTCAAATAAAACACTAAGCACGCAAACATAATATTTAGCATGAAATATAGCGACAACTTTCATCCGTATGTGAACAAGGTATACAACTTTCGTTTGAAATTTTCAATGGTTTTTGAGACAAACTAAAACCATGATTTTTGTGAAGTTTTTGTAGTTTTTACCATAAAAACCATACTTGCGCCTATTTCCACTATGAGCTTCGTGATTAGCGCTTCACAAAACATAAGGATAAAGAATTGTGTAAATTATCGAAACCAAGCGCTCTTTTTTGAAGCGCATCTAAGTTTTGTATCCATGAGGACAAATTTTCTTTTTAAAACACAAATGCTTAACAAAAAAGTTAAATTTTCAACAAAATAATAACATTTATAACAACACAGTGAATTTTTAACAAAATAATTAAATTTTTAACAACATGGTGAATTTGTAACAAAATAGTAAAAGTTCAATTAAATCTGTGGTTATTATTTTCATAGAAAAACATTTCTATTTTGAATTTAAAAAAAGGTTTATTTCTACCAAAAAGACGAATATCCAACAGAAAAATGACTTTTTAAACACGAAACAAAATAATTTTTCATAAAACAGGTGTATTTTGAAATAAATAGCTGTAAGCTTAGTCTCGAACGTTTTCCTTTTATTTATGGTGCTCATTTCACGAGCACTTTGCTTCTCGTTAGCAAATATATTTGCTTCCTCATAGAGAAAGTATTAGTGATGTTTTGTGTAATAAATAGACAAACTAAATTTTTCATTTTAATCACTTTAGGAATACAAATTTACAAAAGATACAAAATAATACAAACTTTTGTTTAAATGCAATAAAAAATCAGACAAATTAAACTTTTATTTAAAATGGTAATTTTTCAAGATGGAAAAGAAAAAGGGAAAATTCTGTCGTGCCCTATTCCTTTTTTAGCTTAATGTTTTTTTTTTACAAAATTGTCAGAATTATTTTTTTCAAAAATTTAAAATCAAAAAGTCTTTTCTATTTATGCATTAACTTTGATTTAAGTTGATGATACAAGTTTTTCGGTTTACAACAGAATTTCAGCTACTATAAATGAACATAACTTCCTTACTCTCCAATATAGTGTATTAATAATATAGGTCAATGAATTGGCCTAGAATGAAGGAACCTTTTTCTTCATTGCATCGATTTTGAATTATTGTATTAAAAAACTGTTACTATAAAAAACCGTTATTTGAAATATTATGCATTACCATAGCTTTCTTACTTTTTAATAAAATATATTAATAGTATAGGTCAATCGATTCGTCTGGAATAAACGCATCTTTTATATTATCACATCAACTTGAAATAATGCGTCTGGAAAAATGTTTACTACAAATATCAATTTTTAATATAATATGAATGACCATAACTTTCTTACTTTTTAATCAAATGTACAGTTGAACCCGACTTTTAGACCGTCAAATAACGCAAGAGGTCATCCGGAATGTAAACAGTTAGGGGCGTATGATAAACAATTTTCAGCGGATTTTTCTGCGTAGTAGAACATATTTTTAAAATCTAAATTTGTGATGCAGAAAAAAAGGGAAACTAAATATTCAACGGAAACGAGCAAGAAAGTTTGCTGTCACACGTTAAAATAAATTTTTTTCATGAGTACGTGATTATAATGTTTCCGGATAGTTCGGCATTTCGTTTGATGTTAAAACTTTCTCTTAAATAACAATCGGTCTGGATACTAAATCACTTCTGCTGCTCGCTTGCCTAAACCACTCAAAGACAGCAGTATCCAAAAGCACATAACTATTTTTTAATAAAACTCCTTGCGATACACTTAACAATTTAAAATTACGATACGTCTGAAAACGTTGTGAAGAAAAGATACAGTGGGCGTAGCTACGACATGCGCACATCAAATATTATTACTCTTATTACAGAACAAAACTTAAAAAAGATTTATCTGTATCATTATTCACACTATTTATTGAATTCCAATAGACTCGTGCATTATGGTATATGCGCAGTTGGAAATATCGCGGTCGTTTAGCATCACTGCATGGCACAAAATAACCCGACATTCGATCGGCTTCAGTTATTTTTGGAGCCTTACTGTTGGTCGACGCAAGCTCAATATCGTATTTATTCGCCATGCAAACATGTGTGCCCTTGTGGCACAATTCAACGTTATGACGCAGTTACTCAGGTTATCCGTTGAAGAACAAATGTGAATGGCTACGCTACTGTTATTACGCATAATTTCACTTGATTGGCAGCCAGAGACCTCTTCTTCTTATCCCCGTCACAGTTTTCACAATAAATCGCGGCGCGGTGACAATTCTCGGAAGGCTATAATCCAGAGTCCTAACTAACAAGGTTCGAGCCTATTTATATTATAGGTCAATCAATTCTTTTTGAGCTGAGGAAGCTTTTATATCCTTGCGTCAATTTTTAACTATTTTAATAAAAAATGTTAAGCTTTAAAAAATAGTATTTCCAAATTTTATACAATACTATAGCTTTTTTACATTTGAGTACATGTATTAACATGATAGGTCAATCGACTTGCCTAGAATTAGCACATCTCTTGTATTCTCACATTAACTTCAAATTATGAGAATAAGAAAATGTTTACTATAGAAATCGATTTTTCATATAACATGAATAATCATACCTTCTTAACACTTTAGTAAAATGTATTAGGATTATAGATCAATTGATTTGTCCCAAACCACGAAATCTTTTTATTTTTTGCATTGAGTGTGAATGATGTTAATGAAAAAAATTTTACTATAAAAATTTAATTTTGAAAGTATTATAGTTTGCTAGAAAAAATTGCAATTAATATTTTTAGAAATCTTTCTAGCAGTTTCAAGATGTTAGCGATAAAAAAAGACTTTCTAATTCCATCAATTTATCTGCAACCATTTTTAAGTTATCGTGTTCACAAAAAAGTGTGACTTTCACACACACATTCACCCACATACATTTATACACACACACACACGGACATTTGCTCAGAACATTGTATTACACATTGTTAAATAGACGAAAGTTGGATTAAATGAATTTAAAAATGTTCGAAAATGTCACCATTACAAAGCTTCCTCTATGGGGAAGCAAAAAGAACAAATTTATACTAAAAGTAATCAAATTTTTTAGCAGAAAGATACATTTTTGATAAAAGAGTTAAATTTTCAACCAGTAAATAGAATTCAGTCAAGAAACAAAAGAATTTCAACCTGAGAATTAATTTTTAAGCAAATTCCTAAATTTTTTACCACAATAATCCAAATTTGAACCCAAAACGAAAAATGTTCAACAAACCATTAGGTTTGAAAGGTGAAAAGCTATTTTTTTACTGAACAGTTTAATTTCAAGAGACAAACTTAAAATAAAAACATTCAATCGTTAACGAACACTTAAGTAGTTATGTAGTTGTATACATTTATTTTTAACCGGAAAGGGACGAATTTTTAATAAAGTAGGGTAATTTTTAACTAAACAGATGAATCTTCAGCTGTATATAATATACTTTTTTATAAGCAAACGTTATCAGTAATTATCATCAGTATCATGTATGCTTGATAAAATATGTCAAATTTTTCCACGAAATCGACCATGTTACTTGGCAATAAAACAAACGTATAATATAAGAAAATTCAATGAAGACCGACAATCTTTTAAAGAATTTCATTTAATAAATGCACGATTTGGCTATTTTTGGACATACAAACTTGGTTTTTTTAATGAAGTCAACTTATTTGTCCTCATCTAAATTCTATCATGCATAGTTTGGACCCTACTAGCTGTGCACTTGCACAGTTGTAAGTGTACCATCTGCGCAAGTCTGAATTTCATCGTGGACATCTGGGAGGGTACCATCTGTACACGTGAATACTTGTGAGCTATGCACATTCACAGATGGGAGTGTAAGATTACGTACTTTCCATCTAGATGTCAACGTGCATTTAGAAGTGTACCATCTGTATTCAGGTGCACAGTTGTCTGAAATAAATTCAGATTAAGTTCAAACTCATTTCGCATAATTTTTAGATTTAATCGGGTGAATTGTTTTTTGTGGAAAGTCTACAAATGTCTTCTAAACTATATATTGTATTAATTTTCCTACCGATAGAATCAATCATCAAGTATAAGACCAGAGTATAAACGATCTCCATCTTTTCGTGTCAAAACCTAAAAATAACTGTGTACCTAATGTGTATTTTGTTTGTCGATTAAATTAAAAACTCTTAATCTTATGGATTATATGGCCCCAAAGCTTGCTATTATAAGACCATATTTGATATTCAAGAACTGTATTTATATTCTATTTGTCAGCTTCAAGGAAAACAAATTATTTACTCAATACGATAGAACTAATATCACCATTTACATAATATTTTGCGCTTTAGGGAAAACCGTATTCTACATAAAAATTTGTTCAATATGAGGTAAGTACATTTCATAAGGAGATGATCTTGTAATGAATTTTTCGGATACAAATATTTACTTTTTTCTATATCTATAAAATGACAATGGGCCTCCATAGTTTGAAAGAATTGTTGATAAATTTATAAATTCTTAATATATTTTCAATTCGTGATAATTTTACTTAAATTAATAAAATTATAAAGATAAAGCAGGTCGATTTTTGTAAAATATAATTGTTGTCTACAACAAACAGATACGCTGTGTTATTTCTCGAAATAAATTGATTATAACAATAAAGTGAAATTCTAAACAAAATTTGTATACGTTTTCAATCTATCTTTAATGATCATGATTAACAGCGAGTTTATTTGAGTGATCTTTTTATAGATAAAAAATTATAATATTTTAAAGGCTTATTTTTCGCTGTATTCCTTTGTATATAGCATAACACAAAAAGAAATTTTTGAATCGGCTTGAAATTACTTTCTACAAATTTAGTGCAGAAAATTTGTGAAACAAGAACTTTTAACTTTGTGAGAGAGTGCAGTCTGTAGACTATTTCGAATAGTGAATACCACATTTGCACCGCTGCGCTGTGCATTGTTTATCATAAATTTTAATTTTCATGAAGAAAATATGTGTGCTCTTCTTTTTCATATATCCATAAAGTGTAAAATCTGCAGAGTATGAGAAGAATTTTTTTTGTATTTATAATCAGAAGCTGCCACATAGGGGGTTAGTGGATTTTTTAAGAAGCAATAATATTTTGAAAAGTCACACGTTTAGAGAGTTTTTCTTTAGTGAATCTGCTGTTACTGTTGTAACCATTATCTTTTTCCCATACTTATACTAGTGCGAAAAATCGGAAAAGAGAGAGAATAACCAAAGGCCAACAAATTTTTTTATTATTTTTACACTAATTTTATATCGACAGCAGTTTCATTGTAGAAAAATATTGTTCAAACAATTTTCATAATTTTTTTATAATCACGATAAATAATAATAGAAATTAAAAAGAAAGAATTAACGTAATGCTCAGCTTACGATTAATAAAAGATTTTTTTTAGCAGTAATACCCAAAAAAATTTTTGAAAATAAATCGTAAAAATTTTATATAAAATAACATTATCAAAATGTTAACAGTATTATTTACAGTTATATAACTTACTAGATAAAATAATGAACTTCACTCTACGAATTTCGAAAAAAAAGATATATATATATATATATATATCTATATATATATATAGGGTGTTTCTTTTATCTTGGTACATCAAAATATCTTAAGAAATACCCATTCTACGTAAAAGATGATCACGACTTACAAGCGTGAGATAGGTGGTTACGGTCTGCAATGGACTCAATATGCTGATCCGGTAGAAGTCTGGTACACTCTAAGGAAACAGAGGGACTCAAGGTTGATAACGAACATAGTTTGCTTCTCAAAGTCCAGGAGAACTATGTCAGGCCTCGAGTCCACAACAGAAACAGTTTTGAGAGTAAAAAGTTCCATTATATACGACTCTTCTCACTTTCGACAATTGACTCTATTTCTTTAGAAGCGTTTAGCGAAGTAGTATTAAAGAGCTAATGCTGCCTGTTTGACAGAGTTAGTAATAAAGCACTTTTAGTGCCGCATTGTGCCTTTGAATGTATGTCGTTTTCGCATAAGTTGGACAACTAGATAGTATGTGTCCCAGATACTCAAGGTGTGCTAAAGGAAAAATGTCACCGTCTCGGCACGCCAAAATAAAACTTTTTATGACAGACTTTAATCCGAGTAATTTGAAGAAAGCAAACATTTGCTCATACGACATTGACTGATCCTTTACATTTCTCTGGAAGGTGCCGTACATCCGCTTGTCAAGGAACTGTTTGTAAAAGTTTTTCGTCTTTGAATTTTTGATCCAGGCCTATAGGAGTGAGTACTCAACATAAATAATGTTTGATGCATTTTGATCATCTCAGATAATAAAGTCAAAATCAACTGTCTCAGCAGACTCCTCTGACGCTTTGTACAAAAACGCTTCTTCACCTAGATCTTCATATTCCCTGGCCATTTTAAGAAGAGAGTCTCGTCCATTTCCGACTATATGGGCTGTACCCAGAATAATCCTGTTGCGAAGACATTCGAGATTCAGTATTCCGCGACCACCTTGGCAGCGTAAAATGTGAAGTCGCGGAACAGAAGACTTGAGGTGCATGCTTTTGTTCATATGCAAAAACTTTCGTATCCTGATATCGAGAAATCTGAGCTCGTCCTTCGTTCATGAAACCACTTTAAATGAACACAGTACTACTGGAACGGCAAGCATGTTTGTTGCAGATGCTTTGTTTCTCGCCGACTGTTTAGAATACCAAATTCGTCGAATGAGACGTTCATATTTGCATCGAAAAGTATCCTTCATAGATTTTGCGTCCTGAATGCGTCTTTGTGGCACGCCTAGGTATCTATAGGTCTCTTTAACGCCAAGGATTCGTATAGCGCTCCTGTCGAAGATCTCAGGGTTTCCCGAGATGCCATTTGGCTCTTCTTTCATCAATTAAATCTGAATTGGATCCCAATACTAAACTGCATTCTTATATCTTGAGTGTTCTCTTTGAAAATGTCTTAAGTTGATTTGTGGTTTCTATTTATTTTCATTGAATATTGTAACCTGTGAGTCACAATTATAAGCCTACTTGTAGGCAAAACTTTTTCTCTCAGGAAAATAAAACACAGTGTTGCATCAGTAGAGGATGCTGTAAGAGCGCAGGCTCGCAAACCGCCACTAAAGCATCATCTCGAGTAGTGGGAATCTATAAATTGGGGCACGTTCTATAAAAAGAGCCACGCAACTAATAACGGGGAGTTGGGTGTTGCGTGGACGAAGCAACGGAGCTTGCGAGGTACCTTAAGAGAACACAAGGAATACTGATTTCCTTGCAACTTGTCTCGTACCATCTCTGAAGACTTAGGGTGCTTGTGGACTTTGAGAATTTTCTCCAACACAAAATTTTTCATTTAGGAAACTCTTTTTTGATCGTTCTTTTGAGAACCTCTTGCATCTAAAATAAATACGCGAGATTTTTCTTCTTGTACATTATTGTTAAAAATTTAATTATACTAGATCAACAGAAAAGCGGCGCATAATCTTTTTAATTTTACCCAGTTGACGAAGTTAGATTTTATGATTTTCCAGTTCCTAAACTTTGACCCTTCGCACACAGGCAAGAATACAATCTTCTGCTTGCGAAAGTAGCCAGATCTAAGAATTCACTTTAAGAGTATTCTATGAGATTTACGGTGCAATAAAAAATAGATTTGAACGATTCTTTTCAAATGTAAGGTGCAATCAAAATGAATTAATCAATCGGTAGCTCCTGTAGAGGATTGAAATAAGTTTAGCTTAGGGCATTGAAAATAAATTGTAAAGCTAGAGAAGAATAGGATATTCTCGAAAAAAAAACACATATGTATGAATTTTACCTTCAATCTCTTCACCATGCGAAACACTTCACTCTCAAGTAATATTATTTAAACAATATTAAGAACTGTTTGATGAAAAATAAGTACTTAAGAGTTACAAGTTACAATTAGCTCACAACGTGTGGGGCATAAGAATTAAGGAAGAGAATAGAGTTTTTTGTACATTGCTTTTTTTAAATAAAATGGATTCAAAGAAATTAGTTGAGGCACTCTCTAAAGGCAATGTAAGAAATACGTGCTTACTATTTCCGACAAATCAGTGGAATGGGCCCAAAGGTGCAATAGATTAAACAAGTGTTCAAAAGAGCGTAAAAAGAGGACCACAAATCAATAAACATTAAGAGGATATGCAAAAAGATATATCAGTGAGAGAAATACAAAGTGCATCGTACAAACAATATACGACTTTCGAAGCGCCGAACCTAAAAATTATTACAATTAATCAATTAATTTCTCTTCACAAAGACAATACGCGATTAGAACATAAAACAGAGAAATCAGTTTAATAAGAGAAATGAAACTTATATTTTATTGACGTCACACTATAGATTGGTGGAATAAAAACATTGCGCAAGTGTATAATATTGGAATGTCCTTTCTTGAACAATATACGATTATAGAATCGTAAGAACAGATAAAAAACAGTATATTTTCTTTTATGACAACGGTGATAACCTAAAGACAACATTTTTTTCAAGAATAATACAATTCACACAAATGGTGAAAACAAAGCTACGCTTAGCGAGAGCGGCAAGAAAATGGCGCTAAATAAAGAAAGCAGTCAATAACACTTAAACACCACCATTCAAAACATATCCTTAGAAATCTTAAAAGAAGCTTAAATGATACCACCTGTTCTTTTAGGAGGCAATCAAGAATTATCATGAGCAATTATTATTCGTCGTTTAAAAGAATTGGAAGTACGAGCACAAAAAATATTGGAAAAAAAGAAGATTTTATGATCTACAATTAGCAGAAAAGAACAGAACGATACAAAATAAAATAAATGCAATCAAAAATAGCATAAGCAGATTAGCAGAAGTAACAACCAACGTGAGTCAGTATTTGGGAAAAAGAGGAAACAGAACTTGAGCATAGGTGGATCGGGTTAGAACTGCACGCAGCCAATTAGCAGAGCGGATCACCAAAAATCTAGAGAGAGGCACCAACAGTCTAGAGCACGTCATGAAACCTAACATTAAATATATACTTTTAGAGTATAACAGTGAAGGAAGTCCGATTAAATACATAAGGCAATTGCGCCAATAATCGATAGTAGTACATCCTAGAAATTGTGATGCAGAATATTAAATCAAAAAGTCCCTCTCAGGACCTCCATATGATTTTTGGCTAGTCATAAAAAACGACATCAATAAATAAGAATCTTTTCTAACTAAATTTCAGCAACGATATTGAGGAGAAAAGACACAAAACGAGGTAAAGAGAAAGCTGGAATTCGGACATTAGCAACAAAATCGCAATCGACCAAGAGCAGAATATGTAATAAAAATGTTTAAAAATGTAAACAAATTAACTCGGTCGTGGTATTCAAAACTGCAAGCAATTAATTGAACTGCTTAAAGATTTTAACAAATTTAGTAGTTGAAACATCCACACTGCAGAAGGACGAGAATAAAGAAATAAAACTTCCAGTTACACCTTATAACCAAACACGTAGCACACCTTTAACACAAAAAACATACCTTTAAGAGCGGGCACCGGCAACCAAGGAAACCATGGCAAGAAGACGCCACGACCGACGACGAAAGCGATGCCACGCTCGAGTAGTTTGCCAGAAATGCGTCAAGGCGAGGGCCCAGCAGGCACGAAAACTCAAATAATAACACTTCCTAGAGACAGCACCAATTATTATAATCAAACGCATTACAATTTTGCTTGCAAAATATGGCAATAGAATCCATAAAAGAACTTGAGGAAAACAATTATCCTGTAAATAAAACGTTTCAGAACACGGTAAACGAGCTAGAGCCGCAGCAGTATATTTAATCAAATATCTTAACGTGGCTACAACTACAAATGTCCCTACAAGTACTATCAAAGAACAAATAAAGGATGGCAAAATCATATTACCGAGAAAACAAACCAAATACTATACCACTTACGTAATGATAGCAGGTAAAGTGAGGAATGCACTGATCAATACTGGTGCTGAAATAACTTTCATTTCATAGAAATTCTTTAATGCAAATAAGAAAAGATTTGAACGCTATCCTTGTCTACCATAAGCAGGAGTATCAGTAGCGAGTCCCATGAGGGGCAAAGCTGTGCAAGTGAATCGACAGATTTATGCGAATGTCTAATTGCGAAACATTTTGGCACAATTTACCTCTCTAATTGTTTCTAAATTATCAAGGACTTGCGAAATTGGTATTCACATTTCCGATGAACACTAGACAAACATTGACTTTGACGAAAAAATGCTAACGGTACCATATTTCGACAAAAAAATAGCGATAAGATTCACCCAAGATCAAGTACAGAGAAATTCAGAGGGGCAGCATAAGGTAACCAACCTTAAATTTTATGATAATGCACTCGAAGACACAGAAGCTCCTGACAACTGAATAACACTACCTTACAAACAACCATGCTCTTTCAATCTGAAATAACGCGTGATATGTAAAAAAGTATAAGAAAATTCTAAACTAAATCGGGAGAAGAAAGAAGAACAGCGTCAAATCTTACGTAAACATCGAAGTGTTTTTAGAAAAGAACTTGGTTTTTTAACAACATATAAGCACAAGCTAAACATAAAAAAAGGGACAACTGTTTTTTTGAACCAGCTATTCGATATTAATGGCAGGCAGAGAAAAGGTAGATCAAGAAATACAAAGGATGTTAAATCTAGAAATAATTCAAAGATCTAAAAGTCCATATATGAATCCCATAGTACCCATCATAAAGAAATATGGCACTAAAAGACTATGTTTAGACGCACGCAAGCTCAAAGAGGTACTTATCGAAGACTAAAAGTGTTCTAAACCAGAGAAATACTCTTTCAAAAATGCAAAAGCCTCAACATTATGTCTAATTTGGATATGAGAAGCAGCTTTTGTCAAGTGCCGTTACATTTATATTCACGCCAATATACTGCATTCCAGTACGTGGTGGTCTCGATCATGCACTACCCGAAATGGGAGAGCAGATAATAACTTTTAGAGACGATACACTCATTACTTCTGAAAGTCACCAGCAACACTTAAAACATCTGAGAGAAATTCTAGAGCAATCTGAAAATTATAGCGCAACACTCAATTTAAAAAAACTAAATTTTCTTAAAGAGTAAACTAAATTTCTTGGATTTATTCTGACAAAAGAGGGAGTAGAACTAAATCCTGACAAAATAAAATGCATTAAAGATTTATCAGCACCTAAGAATGTGTTGCGATTGCGAGAATTTTTTGGCTCTATAAATTTCTCTTTAAAATGTAACAATAAGCACGCAGAAAAAACAGTACCTTCATTCAAACTTATTAAAAAAAATACAATAGAATTTAAATCAACAGTCACAACAGAGTTTTGAGAAAATGAAGCCATTATTTGGAAATTCGATAATGCTATATTTTTAAGATACACGAAAGGAATATTATCTTAAAGCGAATGCAAGCAATTATGCATTCGGTGCTGTATTGTATCAGCTAGATAAAAATTTTTAAAAAATTATAAGGTTAGCCAGCAGGACTCTCAAAGGTCCTAAATTGACATATTTCATGATGGAAAGAGCTTTTGGCTATCGTATGAGCCCGCTTGACAAGATGGATTTTTGCGATTAAGGAACACCGAATTGAAATAGAACATGTTTCAGGAAAACAAAGTATAATGTCAGAAGTGCTCAGTCGCATACACGATGAAAAAAGTTATGAAAAAAATCGAACGGTACCTAGAGTAGTCGCAAATGCACTAGTATACAGATGGATCACGAACATTGAAATAATAATTAGAAGTATACCTAAACAGCAAAAAACGTATAAAAGGACTTACGAGATTTACGTGAAAATCATGAAGAATAACAATTAACATCGACGGTTGAAATTGATAAACGATATAATGTATCACGTGAACGAAAATGAATATCGAATATATGTACCCACCGACTGAATAAAAACCTCAATCATAAAATGTCACATAGCTTATAGCCAACCTGGAGCGGACGGAACGTATAAGCTACTCAAAGAGTCATTTCATAGGCCACGACTGGCCAAATTATTACGCAGTCTTCTAACTGCATGCAACTAATGACAACGTTACATAATCTCGACGCAAGCATCTTAAGCACTACAAGAACCAGTGCTATCTCATGAAATATTAGACTTAATTTCTATAGATTTCTTTGGCCCACTCACAAAATCAAAATACGGGTACGTGCATCTTTTGGTCATGATATATACTTTTTCAAAATACACAAAGATGTATCTTTAAAGAAAAGCAACTAGTGAAGCGGCGGTAAAAAAAAACTCGATAACTTTCCTAAAAGTATTGGCATTCCTTGCGAAATATTATCCGACAGAAGTACACAGTTACCTAATAAAAGATGTCGGCTAGCTGTGAAAAAGAGGCGAGTACAAATCATCCTCACGTCAATAGGCATCCACAAACTAATATGGTTGACAGGGTCAATCGAGAACAAGCAAGACTTTTCCGCATACACCTCCCACCAGATAAACACAATAATTTGTTCGCCCAGTTCATTAAAACGATAATAAATAATCAATGAGTCCTACTACGACACAACTGTAGTGACCCCATACAAAGCACTGTAGGGGTGCAAGCTGAAGAGATCGTGGGCCGTTCAACTACCTCCATTACCACCACACTCACAATTCAATAGGAGAGATCAGATTATGGTGATAAGGGAGAGGAGAAGGAGAAAGGACAGTACCATGCCAATGATTTAAGAATATACAAGCAAAAAGAGGTCAAGTGTAGAGATGAAGAAAAAGAAGAAAATTCACTATCTGGATTTCTATAAGAAAATCTGAAAATCTATCACAAGATCAGTTACGAGAGCTTTTTCGAAGATGCAAGACGCAGCAACCAAACGCGAACTTTTTGACACTCACTGCCAATTGACTGTGCAGTGTGATTTGAAGACAGAACAAGAGAACGAAGTTATCCAGGAAATTAAATCCCTGGAGAACATTAAAAAACGTAAAGAAAACTTCATGGATTAACAACAAAATCTTTTATATTTTTGTATTAATTTTTAATTATGGTAATGAAAAAAGTTTTACTATAAAAAACCGATTTTTACAATATTATAAAGCGCTAGAAAAAAATGCAATTAGTATTTTTTCAATTCTGAGGTCAGTTTCAAGATCTTAACGATGAAAATAAGCCCTCTAACTTCTATTAATTTATTTGCAACCGTTTTTAAGTTATCGTGTTTACAAAAAAATATAGAGTCTACACATGTGCACATTCAGAAATCCACAAACACGTTCATCCACAAGCACACACATTCACACATATTTAGGCAATTTTTTAGAACGTAGTATTAGATATTTTTGAACAGAGGCAAGTTTAAATAAATAAATTTAGAAATTTTTCAAAAATGTAAACATTTCAAAACTTTTTCTATTAGAAAGCAAAAGGATAAGATTTATACCAAACGAAGTTCATTTTTAAACTGAAAAGACCAATTTTTGATAAAAGAGTTGAATTATCAACCAAAAAATAGATGTCAATCAAGGCATGAAAGAATTTTAATCAAAAAATTAAATTCTAAACAAATTCCTCAATTTTTATGACAATAATCTAATTTTTAACAAAATATAAAAATTTTCAACATCAAATTTTCAATTTTATCGTGCAGTGTTTGGAGTGTGCCATTTGTGTACTTGCACATTTGAAGATGCACTATTTGTGCAAGTCTAAATTTTATCATAGACAGCTGAGATGGTACCATTTATACACCTTTGACTTTCATTGGGCACGATTGCGAGTATACCATCTGTACACGTAGACGTAAAGATACCATTAAATGTACGTTTACAGATAGGTGTGTGAGATCATTCCATATTCAAGAGTCAACGTGAACAGTTAAAAGCTTACCTTCTGCGTTCAGGTGCACAGTTGTCTAAAATAAATTTATTTTATATTCTTACTAATTTCAGATAATTTGCAGATTCAATCAGATGAATTGCTGTTTTACGAAAAATTTACAAATATTATTTAAACTGTATATTATATAAATTTACTTACCAATGCAAGTAATCACTAAGTAAAAGACCAAAGTATAGACGATCCACATCTTTTCGTATCAAAACCTAATCTTGACTGTGAAACCAACGTGTACTTTATTTCGTGATAAGATTAAAAATTTTAAATCTTATAGATTGTATGTCACTCAAGCTTGTCTTTATGAGACTATATTTGATACTCAGAGATTGTATTTTTATTTTATAAGTAAATTAAAAAAATGGACGGAAATCAAAATCGGATTGGTATTATATCCATTGTCTTTATTGATGTTATTAGGGTGTTTTAAGATTTAGATTGCTTTTCTATGTTTTCCTGGAAAAATGATGTATGTTTTTGCGATGACCGTTGTTTTCTCAAATAAAATGCTATGTGTTGTTTTTATATGATGCTCAGCTTGTGCTGATTGCGCGAAATGTTTGAACCTGACTTTACTCTCATGTTCCTACACTTGTTGGCTCACCGCGTCTTCGAGTTGCGGATATAGGGTCCCTTTTACAAGGTTTTCTGCTGAATATGTTCATAATAGTTAATAAAAAGTCTCAGACAATTGAACGGGGATAGTCCTGAAGATATTAATCCTCAAACGTAGGCGTAACAACCGTGCTGAAAGCTGAAATGTACCTGGGTGAGGTGCCTCAAACAGTGACTCTGAGATACCTAGTTACCTCTAAGAGTATGCAGCCTTATCCTTTCATGCCGGGCTTCACAAAGATGGGCAAACCCTTTTCCCTATCTGCTCGTATGAACAACAATGATGCTACTAAACAATCCTGCTGACAATGAATCGGAAAACAAAGCACCTACTTTAGAGTCAAGGAAGCCAATCAAGACAGAGTTAATACGATTAACTGATAAAATCTCAATACTCTTAAGTGAATAGGTCGACTTAAGGTCGACCTGCATGAATGCTACGATACCAGTATTTCCTCTAAACGGAAGGGTTACATGGCACGACTACATGCCTTGTGGTACGAAAAACACCAGGTGCTCTTGCATTTTTTGCATCAACGTCTGCAAGACCGCGCCTAGAAACACTCTAGAAAATAAGTTATGTGAGCAAAGCGTCTACTTAAGCGCAGCTATGACAAGCCGGCTTTAAGGAAAGAAAAGCGGCACTGAAACCAAACGCAGACACAAATTTAATATGAGAAGAGCGATGCTTGAAGACGAGAAAAAAAATCAACATCGAGGATTTTCTCAAGACAAGAAATTTGACTGAACTGGATGATGGGCTTTGTGGAGATATTTCGAAGAATTCGACCTGCAAACTATCAATCGCAGTGTGTATAATGCATCAAGAACTTTGACGGATGCAAGCCGTAAAACAAAACCAACGGCATCTCATATGACTGAAAGACGAATGCAGCAATTCAAAAGCAAGATAGGCTGGCCAAGACAGTACACGCCCCGCATTTAGTGTGTTATTGACTACACCGTTAAAACACGCTTGCTTATTTGTATGATCTTATCTTGCGCTACGTTGGTTTGGGGTAATTCAAATTATGGTAGCATAATTTATAATAACATAGTTTTGAGGGAACGCTACACGAAATACATATAATACCATGCATTTTAAGTCTATACTGTATGATTTGAGAACAACACCACTTATTCACTTGTAGCTTGGTGCTTGGCCACCTAACTGTAATAGTATAGAGCTTTAGAGTTTTAAGTATGAGACTTGACATGCGTCAAATTCTACAAGTCAGCTGTGAAGATAAATACAGAAACTCGAAATTCATACCGGCTCAGCATAAATAGGTCAAGTATGAAATTCATGAATTTCTGAAACATAAAACGAAAGTATTTTCTTTTAGTCTGCATAACATATGGCAGGTATTTTAATATCAGAGTGCGACATTTCGGGCGCGAATGGCACATCCGTCATTACACTTAACAAGTCAAAGCTGCTGACTATCAGAAAGCAATTTTTGTCAGCAAAATATAGTACTGACACTAATCCATGACCTAACTAACAAGGTGAGTCACTGTTTCATTGACCTATAGTTCATTTCGCAGGCAAAGACGTTTTTTAAAGAAGACACTTAAATTTTTCATCCACAAGAGCAAATTTTCTATTCAAAAAGACGAATGTACAACAATATTATTCAATTTTTAATTAAGTCAATAAGTTAGGAAAGAAACTGAATTTCTCACAAAATAGCTTAAGCTTTAATTGAATGGTTGATTTTTTAAATAAAATTCTGAAGTTTGGAAAGAGTAAAATTTTAGCATAGAATTTTAGATCAACCATGTATTTTCATGTTTTATCCGAAAATATTAATTCTTAACAAAAAAAAAACTATATAATCAAAAAGAAAATATTTTATTTTAAATAAAACGATATGTTAAAATCTTTCAACAAAACACAATAACTTGTGAGCATCATTTTCAACATACGGAGATCAAATTAAAAAAAAAGATAAATTTTTTAAACAAAAAAAAGGATTTATAACAAAAGTGTTGATACTTTTAACTAGAAAAGATTTTTTTGTGAAGGAAGGAAAAAGTGGCATACGAATTATTGAAGTTTCGAACGAAAAGGGCGAATTTTCTTTAGAGCATTTGAATTTTCAACCGGAAAATATGAATTTTTCATGAAAAAGTTAATTCTAAGCCTGATAGTAGCATTTTTAACTGCACAATTTTCATTTAATTTATTTTTTGCGTTACCTTGCTATAAAAATTTTTAGATTCCTATTCTTGAACTTTTTAAAATATTATAAAATACTGAAAATTTTTTCAAATCGTTTAAAATCCCTTAAGTTTTTGTGAACAAATTCTTTATTATATTCATAAATATCGTTTGAAATACCGTAAAAAATTATGAATCTTTTAAAATTTGTTAAAGTCATCAGATATTAGTCACCCTGGACAGTCTTCCGCTGCACCTTTTTTAAAGGAAGATTGCGGCAGAAGAAATCTATAGAATTCTAGTAGGAAGTAACCGTAGTGATATTGAGCTGATAGATCTGCATGATATTGGTAAGCGCATGCCACGCGAGGATATTATTCTTGCTACACAAAGTGATGTTATATAGAGGAAACGATCCTTCATAAAACCTTTCAAGGCCATTTTCCCTACAATAAAAGAATAGCATGATAAAAAAAAGGAAAAGAATTACTTAGCTCAGGAGGTCTTGTTTAGTACACAGACGGCTCAAAAGACTCTTTGGGATCAGGAGCTGGAATTAATGCGAGAAAACACAGGGCTGAAATAAAGGCAGCATATAGCACATTCCCTACAGTTTTTAGGCTCAAATAAAGCTATTAACGCTTGCCTAGATAAAAGCTGTAGGTGGGCATTGACCATAGAACATAGTTCCTTCTAATAGACAAGGTGCACTTAAGGCTCTTGCTTTTGAAGACTTTACATTCATACCACTCTAGAGTTGCTCACAGGATCTTCTGAATGTTGACGCTGAAAACTGGGTTAGTCTGATCTAGGTTCCTGGCTATAAATATATTGTAGGTAATACGAAATCAGATGCATTGGCCAAGGCCCCTAAATGGCCCGCAACCTTACTGCGTCATCTCGTACGCATTTGTGAAAGAAGCTATTGAAAAATGGATCTCGGAAGAGCATTGCAGATATTGGAAGGGGACAAGAAAATGGTGCATTCCGAAAAATTCACATGTGATACATTTTGATAGATAAGTAAAGAATTGTTGAACGTAGAAATAAGACAGCTTCATGCAGTAGTAAGGATGTTTACTGGACACTGCCGATTTAGAGCAGTTGACCAGCATTCAGAAAATTCAGAGAATCTCGTAAATTTTATGGCCTTTATGCTTATTAATCTAAAATTACATTTGTCCTGTAGTGTATTCGCAGGATTGAATTCATACTCATACACCAGTTTACGAATATCACATAGGAGAGTCCCTATTCGTATCTTTAAACTTTTAGAAGGTAAAAATAGTATTCTTCTCATAGGTTATTCCATATCAGATTCATAACTGAAAAATCGATTGCAGTAAAGAATTCTTTTTGCATTTTTTAGTGGAAAATAATTAAGGGCATGCTCTGCGCGGAAGACACGACCAAGCCAGGCCTAACTTCTAAATTTTTGTTATCCACATTTGAAAAATAAATTTAAAAGAAATGGGAAAT
>JAUELO010066741.1:0-44156 GCA_032357855.1 Amphibolips quercusostensackenii | reverse complement strand
GAAAGATAAATAATTAAGGTTTCCGTTGATATGAATATCATAATGACTTATGTAGCTTATATGGTTGTAATGTTGTTCTAAAACGTTCGTGCGACGTGCGAGTTGCAGAAAAAACTTCACGTTCACGATTCAGGTTTTTCTTATTCCCAAGGTTTAGGAAGAGCTGTGGTGACTCATGTGCGTTCTTCTACGAACATTCTCGTTTAGGGGGCGGGGATACGGTATGTTACGGGCAAGCAAGGTTCTTCATAACTTTGATACCATTCATTGTGTATGTGTGGCAAAGATGTTGCTTGATTCGCACATGAATGCTTATATCTTGCTTTATTGGTTACGCTTTACGCGAAGCTTTCTATATAGTAACTGTAGTGTTTTCTCTCTCTTCTATACGTTTGCCTCAAGATGCGTTCATCACATTCATATCATAATTGTATTTGTAAATTATTTTTCAATTATTGAATAAAATGCAATGTACATAACTTCAATGAAAACTATAAGTGAAATGATACTCGATTAAATATTTTTGTCACATTATATAATAACATTTCAAAATATGCATCCATAGTATAATAGTAATAATTTAACATTAAGTAATTGAGAATAATTTTTTTAATGCGTTTGTATTTTCAAGTATTGCGATTATTCACTTTATATTTCCAACAAATTTGTATGAGATTTACTTATAAAAAATGAACACATTTTTAAATAGAAGATAGAAAACTTAATTTTTTATTTCAATTAATTAAATATTAACCAAAACGGAACAGACTTTTTTTCAACAGAAGATTTTAATATTGAAGAAATTATAATAATTTTCAACACAGTACTTGGACTTTCGACAAAATACTTTTATTTTATATCATATTGGGAAATCTTCAAGTAGAAAATGCGAATTTTATATAAAACATTCACATTTTCAACAAAAAAGTTCATTTTCAATAGAAATAGATGGATTTTGTGAACAGAAGAAGACAAATTTTCAATAAGATACGTTGCTTTTCAATAAATTATTTTAGTATAGGAAATCTGTCATAAAAAATTGGTTTTGGGGAAAAAATTGTGAAAGATATTTTATTTCATAAATTGTTAGTGAGGCATGTGAATAACTCGAAACAAACTTTTCGGGAGAACACCCCCTTGGGGGTTTTGAGAAAACTCAACAACTTTTTAGATTTAATTTTCCGAGAGCGGTACGTCGTAGAGAAATTTTTTGTTAACAAAAATTATAGAGAACTCTATTATCTGTAAATTATTCTGTACAGTCGCTGCGCTACAACCAAAAAATGCACAAAATAGAGGGCGCTAAATTTGCCAAAAATCACTTTGTGCTATTTTTCAACAACAACAAAGTATTTTTACGATCGAAAGGATTGAAAAATTGTGAAGCAGGAAAAAACCTTTGAAAACAATACCGAATTTTTCGCATGCGATGTACTGCTTGATATACGGCGCTTTGAATTTCTAATATCAAGTTATATTCTTGAGAAGTACAGTAAATTTGTCTTTTTTTTCGTGAAAAAAATTTCAACAACAGCTACAATTACTACATGCCTATAACATATACAATTAAGAAAGGAACATAAATAGAGGAAATAGTGAATTAGGCCTCATAGGGACACCACTAAAAAAACGGACCGAATACTCTTACACCTCAAAGGTAGTGCGGAAATGAGTATCATCGTACAAAAAATTATTTTAACCTATAACGAAGTATTGCCTAACAGTAATCGATTACTCCGTGTACGCATATGCATTTTAATCTTCAAAAAAAAAATACAAGCAGGTTGAAATTTTCTAAGTAAATTATGAACAATGCACAAAAAAAAATATAATTTAATTATGGCCAAGGATGCAGCAAAGAATTATAACATTGCAATTAAGCAAGGTATGCAACACCAGAATCACTATAATTGGGAATATAAAGTAAACACAAAAACTCATAATATTCATATATTAATACTGAAAAAAGTATATACTTGAAAAAGAAATTAATTTACATCACAGTAAACAAATCAAAAATTTAAAAAACAGTGAAATAATACAATACAGCCAAATAATACATTTTTACTAGCTTAAAGAAAAATTTTTAGTATAAAAAATAAAATAAATATATATATAAGGAATCCTAATAATTTTACAATAGAATGTTGTGTGATCAATAACATTCGTCAAATACTATTAGTAGGTACAACATTTTTCTCATTAGTACATTTTAATATTTAAATTATTCCTTTCCCACAAGTAAAATATCCTCCATAATAATAACAATAATATTAATTACAATTTATGTATAAATCACAAAAATTTCTTGAAGATGCACATTTAGCAGGCCTGTCTTTATTATAGACTTTGAGTGAATATCTGAAATTTGTATAAAAGCGCTGTCTGTACGGTATTAGGCAAAATTAGAGATCCTCTAGGGAAAGTTAAGACAAATTTCCCCCTCCAATCGTCGCCGCTGTACCGGAACTTTGATATTTTTATGGGGCGCAAAAAGTCTGAATAGTGTTATTTTCTAATAATTCTTTTGTTTAGGAAAATTTCGAAGTATATGCGTTTTAAAGTAAATATTATTCTTCCTTGAGCCTAATAACAAATCTTACCAGTAATTCATAATGTTCTTGTATGATTGTTGTCTCTATTCTGTATAAAATCTCATTGCAAATAAAATTTTGATTTGAAAATAGCGTCAACTCAAGTTTGGTAGAGAAAGTTCGTCTTTTGGCTTAAAGGTTCAACAATTTAGATAAACGTTTATTTATTTCTTAGGGGGGTATTCTGGTGTAGAAATTTAAAAAAATCTATTTTTTTTTTATATTTCCAAAGTTTAACTATTTAAGAATATGTCTACAAGAGGATTTTTCAAAATTGAAATTGTTTTCGGAGATATAGGTATTTTGCTGACGCGGCATTTAAACTGGCTTGGCCGGAACTAATCGAACAAAAGACATTAGTTCCGTCTACCTGAATCCATATTTCTTAGTAAAACCTTTTGTTCCTTTATATATATATAAAGGAACAAAAGGTTTTATAAAGATTTGTGTACAATAACCAATAAGGAAGTGCAGACAAAATGGAAGTTTTTCTCGAAACTGTCTTTTTCAAAACGATGCCCACGATTTCTCAAGTTCTACTAGACCGATTCACTTGAAATTTTTTAAAAGGCTTCTTTATAGACTTCTCTATATCTGAAACTACCCTTACCCCTAAATTTCAATTTGTACTATTTTTAAGAAATTTAAAAGGTCAAAGAAAGTGTTACAAAAAATTTTTTTTTCTGGGCGGTCGCCATTTTCTGAAAAAAATTTGTTTCCAACTTTTTCGTAGTTCCAGACATTGCGACATTACTCTAGATTAGTAATCTTTTCTTTTTTTTTTCGGATTGCTAGGAGGGTTCGATTCGTGGGCGTGGTCACGAGCCGATTGTTTAAGACCCCCCACTTAATCAGATGCTAATTTTTTGAATTTTCAACTTTCTTAATTTTTTCCTGTATTCTAATTATAATTAATTAATAACTCATGAAAAAATGGATGGTAAAAATATTGATTGCCTTTTTTTCAAGGCACTTCAAAAATTACCTGAAATTCATGCCTCTACATCAGAATACCCCCTTAACAGATTATATATTCTAATGTTAGGCTTTGTTATTATTATTTTTTTTAAAAGCTGCACAATCAGAAGCTATAAAAATCCCGCATTTTAGTTTTCTTGAATTTTGATTTTAGTTCTCTTGTAAAATTAGTTACCATTTTCTAATACTACCTCACGTATATCCATACGCAACGCACACAAGCGCAACTCGTATAGTGACATCCGACCGATGCGATCAATTAAATTTTTTCACGATACACAAGACGGGTGCCTCGTGAGAGAATATCGGCTGATATCGGCGTTTAATGTACTATATTTTTCTTTTGATGAAATAGTATAATCGCGTTTTAAGGCGGACAAGTTGAATGAAATCTCAGAGTGTTAATACATTTCCAAAAGAGGAATGTCTGAATTCTGTCAAAAACAGACAAAAACGCTTGCGCAATTTTGACAGTTTGCAGGCAATGTTGTTATTTTTTCCAAAGTTCCGAAATTTTCTCTACAAAATCTTTATGTTTTAAGGGTTGCAGTGTTTACTGACACCTTATAAATAATTTTTATTTAAACTTCAGGTCTGGGTCGCTGTTTCGAGATTTTGAACTGTATGAATAGAAATCTTAGTAATGTTGCTGCTCAGGTGATATTACTTCTTTTACAGGAGTTCATATTTTGGAAATTTTTTTATAAAATTCTTAGCATTTCTCAAACTTTTAGTTTATTAATTTTTTTAAATTTCTACAAATTGCAATTTTAAAATACCAGATTTTTTAAAATTAAAAACGGCTAGCACTAAAAATTTGTTCGCCTTATCACAAATAAAAATCTCTATTGATTTTTTAAAATAAGGAATCATCTGACGGTGTCGCGATAGAGCCAAGAATGTTGAATTTTCAGAATTTAATAAAATTACCTTTTAGGTACGAGAATGATATATTAAAAAAAAAATTTAATTTGCTTTATGCTTGTCAAGCAAGGGTTCGTGCATAAATCACGTGAACTATGGTTCTAAAATTTTTTTCAACGTTTTATTGTGGCCGTTTAATTGAAGAAACGAATTCCACTTGTTTTCCGGTTTGCGTACATTTTTCACGCTCCAAAATATTCAAAGATTTAAATGCTGAAGCTAGTCATGTTTTCACTTGAATCAATGGAAAATGAACTGCAAATTAATGTGCTCAAAGTGGAACTGTAAAAATTAATATTTTAAAATTAAATATCAAAAGTTATTTGATACAATAATTTTATACTTAAATGCTTAGTAACTTACATTTAAATTAACTTAACATCAACTTAAATAAAAAGTACTACCAATTTTCAATTGTACAATTTTGAAGTAAATGCATTTAAAGTTGGAAATTTAAAGTTTTCAGCTTTTATGAATTGTAGAGATCAAAGATTTAGATTTAGTTCGAAAAAAATAAATGCAAGTTATCATTTTTGATGTTCCCGTGATGCATAAAAAATAGTAATATTTTTCGTCTGTGAAAGGTTTGTGTGAATGAATAAAATTTGTTGTTCAGAAAATGTAAACTTATATTTCATACACACAACAAGGGTATTACAATATACTTAGTGAAATAGTATTCAGGAACAGTGTTTGAAAATGCTATCGAAAGAACGATTCAGACGACGAGTTCTGAGTTCGGTGGAAGTGTGAGTTATATTGAGTCAACAATTTTTGAAAAGAAACGCAGGCAGGGTACCGGTCGATCGTGCAGAGTGATGTACATTTTTGGTAGGGGTAGCTAGGTCGCTTCTATTGTACAGTAAAATGCAAAGAGGGAAATTATCGACACCACCCACTAAGTCCAAATTTTGCGAAAGGTCAAATGTACCTGCCAGGAACTCATGCAAAAGAAATAACTACAAATTGTTCGATCTGATTCACTAGTTGAAACCTTGAAAGATGTCCTAAAATAGCCCCAATGTACAGATTAGGATGAAACGTGCGGAACGGAGTAGTTGAGGACTTGAAGCAATTAAACCTTACAATTCTGTTTTGAAGAAGATATTGAAATCTGAAGATTATTGTACACTAAGTTTAAGAGCTTAAGGTAACTGTAGAACTTAGAATATGAAAGAAGTTCACAATTTTGTTTCTGAAGCTGCTAGTAATAAGAATAAGCGTGCCATGGTAAATTACAAAAAAGCAGGTGTTTCGGGACGTGGAAAAATTTGGTACTAACATTATTCATGAAATATCATTACACAGGGTGTCCCAGACTCAAGTGTCCGGACTTATATAGCTGTATAAAAGTTTAAAAAATAAATCAAAAATTCCTTTTTCAAAAATCAGTTGAAGTTTTAGTTTTTGACTTATTAGGTATATGAGCTAAACCAATCAGGAGCGCAATACGTGTACGTGAGCAAAAGTGCAACCTAGTGTTAATGAAGCGAACGCCGAGCTGGGGTTAGTAACGCTCACGACACTAGATCGGAATCCGGCTCACGTACGCGTATTGCGCATCTGATTGGTCCAGCTTAAATACTTGATAACTCAAAAACTAAAACTTCAACTAATTTTTGGAAACAAAATTTTTGATTTATCATCTTAATTTTTATACAGATATATCAGTCTAAAAACTTGAGTCTGGGACACCTTGCATAAAAAAAATAAAATGAAAAATTTATGAACATAGGACTCAACAGTTCCAAATTCGAGGATCAATCAATAAATTAAATTTTGTTTCAAATCAAAGTACTTTAGCGAATTTTAATCTTGAAACATTACAAATTAAGCAATTCAATTTTCTTGAACCAAACAATTTTATATCAAAAGTTTAATTATTATTTTTTAATAGTTTAGAAATCCTTAAAA
Organism: Amphibolips quercusostensackenii; assembly: GCA_032357855.1. Lineage (NCBI taxonomy): Eukaryota > Metazoa > Arthropoda > Insecta > Hymenoptera > Cynipidae > Amphibolips > Amphibolips quercusostensackenii. The sequence goes on along the minus strand of JAUELO010066741.1, from coordinate 37,746 downwards.
AGCTTCCAAATTTCATTTTAGTCTTTAAAAAAATTTTGTATTCTTCTGAAGCCTTTCACTATTCTTAAAAAGCTTTCAAATTTTTTGGTTAAAATCTGTGAGAATCTACATTTTGTTTTTAATTTCAAGCTTAAAATTCTTTTTGCATCTTCTTAAAACACCTAAATATTCTCAAAATTATACAAATTATTCTACGAACGTTTAAAAATTAAAAGCTCATTGAAATTTTAACGATTCAAGGCTTTCTATTCCAAACAATTTAGTTTTAAATCATGTAATTTCAAATATTTGTTTTATAATTAATTGTCTTAAGTGGACAATCAAATATTGCTAAGTATTAAATAATAATTCTTTTTTACAAATGCGAAATTTCAATTTGATTGGTTCCAAAATAAAATACGTTAGACCGAGATAATACTTTTAATTTAATAAACGCCTTTATTTATAAATCTTTTGTTATGAAGTTGTGTGTTATGCACACAGTGGTCTGAAATAGAAATTTACTGTGCATAATTTTAGCTTCGTGGATTTTTATCTTAAGAAAAAATACACATAGAAACTCACTATCAGCAGGAATTATTGCACCTGCATATATGGAACAAAATTAATTTTAATAATATCTCACTTAATCATTATAAACGAATTATATAAACAAATTTTTATTAGTGCTTTTTTCGAATAGAAAAAATTGTTTGCTTCACGCTAGTTGCTAATATTTTTTATAAAAGTCCTAATTTGTGAAAAAATAAGCATAAGTTTATAATCACTGTTTTAATAAACATTTTTATAAACAAGTTCTTTATAAATAAGTTTTTCTCATAGTTAAATTGATTTTTCTGACCAGGGTGGTTCAACATTTTTTTAAAGTCATTTATGTACTTAAGGCTTTATCAAACGTAAACAATAAAGATTTTTAATAGCAATGTAATTAAACAACTCTCTCAATCGGTCGTTGCCTCATAGGAAAACATGTTTTTTTCCTTTATTATATTAAAGCGACATTTATCGCGATGACTAATCAACGAAATTGAATGAAAAATAATTTATGTGATTGCCATAAACAATTTTTCAAGCAAAACTGAAATTTATCATTTTTATATTTAAAAGGACTGATCTTATTCAAATGATTTATATGAATAAAATAAAGATTACATATAATGATTGTTATAAACTTTTTGATACATAAACGTCTTAAAAGACAATAATTATGAAATACTTACGGCCAGAAAAATCAATTAAGTTATGAGTAAAATTTATTCATAAAGGATTTGTTCACAAGAATGTTTATAAAAACGGTGCTTGTTAACTTATGCTAATTTTTTTGTTACAAATTAAGAGTCTTATGAAAAGTATTAGCAACTAGCATAAATCGAACAATTTTTTCTATGAGAAAAAAACTCTGATGAAAATTTGTTTATTAAAATTGTTAATAATAACTAGGTTATATATAATTAGATTTAGTTATCTTCTACGAATGCAGGTTCAATAATTTCGTCTAAAAGTGAGTTTCTTGGTGTATTTCTTCTTAAGATAAAAATTCACAAAGCTGAAATAGCCAAGTTTGTTACTTTATTTATGTATAGATTGTTGTTCTGTGCAAAATTAAAAAAGGCAGACCACGATTCTCTTAAAAATTAAAGGCAAAGCATTTCTGAAAAAAAAACTCTCAAATCGGTTAAGAAGTTCAACCTGTGGGCGATTATGAACAGTAAATTCATATTTCAGACCACTGTGGCAGCGGCCACCCTGCCTTTTGTTAGGGTCCATAGGTTTTGACCTTCCCCGCCCCCATCAAACATAATATTTTCCGAATACATTTTTTTTGTAAATTTAATGGATATTAAGAAATTACGTAAAACGATTTGGGGTAAGAGGTAATTTCGTAAAATATTACTGTTTGTTACGAATTAACAAAGTAGTTTAACTTTCAACCAAGGAAGGATAGTTATACTGAATCAAAAATACGAATATTGAACAAAATAGTTCAGTCCTTAAATAAAATAGATTCATCTTCAACTAAATGGCTGCATTTATTGATAAAAAGGAATTTACATCCAAAATAGATGAATTTGGCATAAATTACATAAATTTTTGACCAAATAGTTGAATTTAAAAACTGAAAATGACCAAACAGTTGAATTTTCAACGCAAAAATATAAATTTGAAAAAAAATAACAATTTTCAACAAAGTAGTTAAATTTACAGCTAAATACATACTTTCGCAACCATATAGTGGACTTTTGGACAAAAAAGATTATTCTTTTACTGAAAAAGACGAACGTTCTGAAAATTTTATAAATTTTTGCAAAAAAAATTAAATTTTCAACGACATTGTTAAAATTTTAGTTAAGAAAATTATTTTTCAATCAAATAAAAAGAAATTTTCAACGAAAAATGTGATTGTTAATATTTTAACTGAAAAAGTACTTTCATCCTAAATCAAAAACCGTTGAATTTTTAGCCTATAAAATTAATTTTCTACCAAAAAAATACGAATAAAAAATGCGCGTAATTCTTGCACCCTCAGGGGTACAAAAAATTTATATGTACCAAAGCGAACAACTTTTCAGCAATAGCCGTTCTCAATTTTTAAAAATATGGTATCTTATAATTAAAATTTTAAAAAGTTAAAAAAATTAATTTATCAAAATTTTTTAAATCCTAAAAATTTTCTAAGAAATTTTCCAGAATTTTGAGCGATAGTCGAATTAAAGTAAACCCTTGGAATATGAAATCCTGTAAAGAAGGAATATTATCTTAGCAGCAAAAGTACTAAGATCTCTATTGATACAGTTCAAAATAACAAGACAGCGACCCAGAAATAAAATTTTAATCAAAATTGTTTATACAGTTTTAGTAAACACTGTAAAGCTGTAAAACAAAAGGATTTTGCAGAGAAAATATCAGAAGATCGGGAAAAAATAGCAAGATAACCTGCAAACTTTCGAAATCGCGCAAACCTTTTTATCTAATTTTGATACACACTGAAAAAAAGATTTGTGCGAAATAACGAAGTTTCAGAGAATTGCATCCTGTATTATTGTATATTTCCCACAACTCAATGATAGTATGTCAAGAGAAATAATATGTCAATACGCAAGCGTCTATCGTTTTTGTTCTTCATCGATGCCTTCGTTCACTAATTTAGAAGCATTTTGATTGTTAATACGAGGAAATTACAACTTATTTTTAACTTTGTTGACAGATTTTACACAAAAATAGATGAAATTCTAGCTATTACTAGTTTGCCTTATCATTTTCTTCTATTGGAGCGGAAAAAATTCAGCTATTAAAAATGTATATTTCATATTTTTACTACGAAATAATTATAAATTACGGAATAATAATAAAATAACTGAAATATCTTATGTAGTTTAGGTAAGTGTCCCTACCGAAAATAAATTTCAAGAACGTCTCAGGCAAACATCATAAAGTCTTCATAAAACTAATCCCTTTTCACACTACAATTTTTTTTCTATTTATTTACACGCATATATTCATTGGTAACAACTCATTTATTTATATAATCATTTATTTACAGTAATATCTTGACTGTAAATCTAAAAATGCTATCTGTTTTTACGTATCTCGTATAGTTTACGAGATACCTACAAAACGTGATGTATTTTGTGCACGTACTTATCCAGGCAAATTTTATATATTTCTAATCTCATAGATTTAAATATTTTGATTGTGTAACATGCAAGTCCCCCATTTCATAATTAAAAAAATATATTTTTTTTTATTTCAAGCTCTTAAATTTGGTCTACGTTACAACCATCATCAGCATCAGCTTTGAGTGTTTGGCTCCTATTGCCTAATAATTTTTACTTAATGAAATTTTTCCACAGATGCATTTTCCATTTTCGTGTGCAAAATTACCGACCGAATTCAAATATCACAACAGCTGCAATTGGAAAATTCATCACTATGTAGATTCTTACAAAATTTTGTAAATTCACTCTGATGCTCTAAGGTTCGTTTATTTACATCGCCCAGCGATGTAAAATTTAATAGATTTTTTTTTTTACAGTGCAAATTACACTTTCCTCTTCAGCAACTGTATTATTCACATCGCCACCAAACGCGTCCTCGGGTTGCGGATAAGAGTCCCTGTACCAAGGATTTCTGCTGAATATGGTTACAATAATTAATAAGCGAATGCGGACGATTGCCCAGGCATGGTCCCGAAGGAATAACCCTTAAGTGAAGGCGTAACAACCGTGCTGATAGATGAATGGCTCTGCAAGGATGGATAAACCCTTTTTTCTAGCTGCTCGTGAGAACAACAATGCAAACATCAAACATAGTTGTAGTAAGTGTGATTTAAAACAATCAAACGCGCAGTGCTCCCGACAATTAGTTGAAAACAATGATGACTACCCTAGAGTTAGGGGGTCAACCAATACGGAGTCAATGTGATAGACCGACAAAATCGCAATACCTTCGGGTGGACAGATCGAGTCAATTTCAACCTGTTAGAGTGCTACGATACCAGTATCAACTCTGGGCATAAAAGTCACATGGCACGACTGCATGCTTTGTGGTGTGAAAAACACCCAGAGCTTTCAACCGCAGCCAGAATAAGCCGGCAACAGAGGCAGTGTGGTGATACTGAGATCATCTACGGCCAGGCATTGAATAAAAGAAGAGCGATGCTTGAGGACTCGGAGAAACATCAAAATTCAAGTAAGAGTTTTGGCAGATGTGAACCGTAAAAAAACCAACGGTTGAATTTAAGACCAAAGGAAGAATGCATCAACTTATCACAAAGATAGGCTGGGCAAGGCAGTACGCGTCGCGCTTCAGTGTGTGACTTACTATATAACATTTAGCAGGAATTTTACTGCCAAGGTTCGGCAGCTTGCGCGCAAACTGCTGATCCATCATCACACACTTATTGAGTTAAAGCTGCTGACCATGAAAAAGCATATTCTAGACAGAATACGAATACTATCTGACGCTAGGAGAAGTCCAGAGCAGAGAGAGAGAGAGAGAGAGAGGTAACAGGTTTTCTCTGACTTATCTTGACTCTTCCAAGATCCTCCACTTACTGTCGATCACCCGCCCAAACTGAAACAGGTTGAAGCATTTTGGCAAGAAGTCTACGAAGTTTAACATTTACTGGAAGAAAATAAAAATAACATCAATAGCTTTAAGGAGCTGTGCATTGCGCTCATAAAAGCTACAAAGGAAGGCTCGCCTTTCACTACTAAAGAGTTGAAAAATGTTTTAAGAGGCATGAAGAACCATTTCGCTCTGGGACCATATGGTATCAAGACCTTCTGGTGGAAGAAGTTTTTTTGAACCCACTAGCATCTGGCCCGCATTTTCACCTCATATCTATAGCCTATAGTTATTTTAAAATATGTGTATGTATATATTAATTTAACATTTTTAAATATAGCAGTTCAAGTTAAGAGAAATTTCTCTGTAAAATAAAAAAAAATAAGGTGAAATCGTTCCATTATAAACAAAGATATAAGCTGTTGAAGTTGTGCCGGATAAACCTAACCAAGTGTGTATACCTCGTTACAACCTGATACTGTGTCTACCAAGGCTTGAATTAACAAATTGAGCCTGAAATATTTTTCTTTTAAATTCGCTTTTAATGATGTTCAAAAATTAGTTACAATTAGCAATAAAAATATTTTTCTTGTTTTTATAAATTATTTTGACCAATGCGTGTTTTTTATAGAGTTACTCAAACTTGAAATGTAATTAAAAATCACAGTTTTACCTTTGTTTACTTAGCTGCATCTAAACCCCAAGTCCTTTTTTCTTTCTAATACATAATATAGCGTACATGATAAAATTAAAATGAAAAATGTTTTTACAATTCAGTTTGCACTTACCTTCTCGTATTCTTCTCCTACGCAGTTCTGCATCGATTTTTCGTAAATGCGAATGTTAGGAAATAAGTGCTTAGGGTCAAGTTACCGATTTAATATATTAGCTGCATTTTGAGTTTTTGCTTAGGAAAATAGGTAATTTGAAATTTTGAAACTTCTTTAGACTACAATTATCATTTAATGCCCCTGAAAGTATTCAACAGCGCCATCTTTACATGACTTTTCGACCAGATTAAATACATCTAGATGCAAAAGCGCGTCTTCAAAACTGAACAGGAGTTCGGTTAGACAAATGGAAATTCTGTGACATAAAGATTAGGGCACTTGGAAGTACGAATACATCGATATTAGCTTAAATGAAAATTAGGGAAAATGAAACTTATGTCAATAGTAATTCTGTAAAATAGAAATTAGGCCACGTGGAAGCTTGAATGAATTGTGATTATGAAAAATAGAAATTTGGATAAATACAAATTATAGCAAATGATTATTTGTAAGAACAAGAATTAGCTTAAATTAGAATTAGGACAATTAAAAATTGTAGCATTTAGTAATCCGAAAAAATGTAACTTAGATTATAATCAAATTACAAAAAGTAAAAAATATGTCACATGACAATTAGGTTAAATAAGAGTTAGCTTCACCTAAAATTATTGTAGATAAAAATAATGAACAATGTCAATTCGTGCAAAAAAAATTAGGATACGTGTTTATTTGAAAAAATGAAAATTGTGTCATACAAAAATTTAGAGGAACAGAAATTAGATTGAATGGAAATAAGGTTGAATAAATATTCTGGCAAAGAGAAATTAGGTGATGTGGAAATTATGCCACAAAATTATTTGGGCTAATCACAATTCTAGTTAGCGACAAATCGAAAAAATTAAATTTAGGTAAAATGCTAATTCAAGTAGATAAAAAATAACGGAAAATGGGTATTAGTTGATTTAAGTTTTGATCAAATAAAACTCATGTCACGTGGAATTTGGAAATATTCATGGGCCTGAAAACGAAGCTAGATTTTAACGCCTAGGAGACAAATACAAGACAAAATATTTTTCTTTGACATGAACGTAGAAAACGGCGGTTTTTGTACCTTTGAGAACATCGCGAAAATAGCCTCTTGCAACAGACTGTAGTTTAATATTTTGCATTGTCCAATCACCGACATAAAAATAAATGGCCCTGTGTAGCGTTATATTCGTCTCCTTGATCAGATAAATAAAACTATACACCAAAGAAGTTTGCAGGCGTTAAACAGTACTGTTATCATTCGTCGGTCGCGTTTAAGAGATAAAAAGTGAGGTTACGTGCCAATTTTCACATTGTTATGAAAAAAATAAAATACGCGTCACAATACTAAGCGTGGGAATGCAAACGTGCGTGATTCGGCTGCACACGATTGCAGGGAGATTGTTTGTATTTAGGCATTTTCACCACTATACGCTTAATTCACTATTAAATCGGCAGTCGCTTAAACTTTGAGCCAGCTGAGGTGAAGGGTTTCAAAATAAGTCAACTCGAACTACCAATAATGAAATTTATTTGAAGGTCGGATTTTTATAAGCTCCCGCATTTGCCTGCACTTCCATACGATTGTGCTTTAGTGCATCCTGACCGGGAAATGACACTAGTCTAAAAAACCCACAGGAGGAGCCAAATCTTTTTAAACTACTAGATTTATCAGAGCCTTGATCCAAACCTAACATTTATGACTGAGACAGTCTATATCGTTTATACTGTTTATTGAAAATATCTGATCCTGACTTTTATTAATCAAGCCTCTCCTGAATCCGTTCTGAAAAAAAATTTAAAAGTTTATTACTTCAATCTGTAAGAGTTACGTATTTATAAACTACTTAGACAAGTAAGCCATTCTATACTATTGGTGCAAAATATATATTTAAAATTTAAGCAATTAATTTTTGTTAAAAAAAATTGAATCGTAATGATTTAAAGAAGCTACATACTATCATGTGGTTTTATGTATAAGAAATTTTAGATTAAATTTACTTATAGTCTGTTCCCTGAGAGAAGGCCCTACAGACGCGCATGTGGGTTGTCATTTTTTGGTAAAGGAGTGTCCTTACTTTTTTTTCACACACAGTTTCTTAATTTCTCTTCCTATTGGTCCCTTGGTCCCAGTTTGATATTTATATTTTTCCTTGGGTTCCTTTCTGAAATTTTTTGAAGGATTTTCACCAGATGTTAGCCATAAAAGAAAAGGACCTGACAGCGCTCAGGTCTCGAGTTACAAGGAACAACGGTAAGTTAAAAATTAATAATTCTGCAATCGCCGACTTAAAAAAAAGATATTTGGTATGTACGAATTTTTCCGATTCCAACGACATGCAATTTATCCACAAAGGTGGAAAATTAAAAAATTAATCAATATTAAATTGAATACTGAGCTAAAGTTTCTTCAATTAAACTCCTTTAAATTCTTAAGTTTTCTAGACAAGTAATATATCATTAAAATCAGAAAAATTCTTGGATGCTGATTATGCTATTTTCAAGTCGCTAATTGCAAAACTAAAAGTTTTTAAATTTTCTTACTTTGACCTGCCTGTGGACAAAAGACCTCTGCTGGAGTAAGCTCACCCAAACTGAGGCCAGTGGAGAAACAGAAAAGTAGTAGAAAAAATATAGCGCACTGCCGACCAGTGTCATACATCAATCTAGAAAAGAGTGTTCAATGAAGTTGAGGAACTTAAATTAAGATTGGCTAAAACATCTCAAGAGATCCCGCCTTCTTGAAAAAATTTTACAATAGGTTGCGCGAAGAAAACCAAAAATGGTCGTCCTGTAGGGCCTTTTCTCGGGGAACAGACTATAGGATGAAAACTATTCGTTAAAGCCCTAAAGCAAAGCTTTCTCAAAATTTTGACACTGTAGGCACAGATGTGTCAAATCTTTGTTAAAGATTATATTTTATTTAAACATTACCTCTTTGATTCCGAGGTAGCAGATACTGCACGAGCCACATATTTCTCCAAAGTGTTGCATGAGTCACATATGTATGCGGGGAATGCGGATTCGGAAAATTCATACGCTCCAAAACATTACCGTTTACAGGAGAAATTTCTACATGGTGACCTGGTTGTGGTTGTAAATTTTATTCATTAACTAAGTTAAAGAATGTAAAAAATGTTTAGGTCCGAACCACTAAGCACTTTACTATGTGTAAAATAGTTAAACGTGAGACAAGTGCCTAAAACACTTTATTCTTAAAAAAAAAACTAGACTTTCTAGTCAGAATTCTCTAACATTTCTGAAAAATCATATTTTATTTCCCTAATTACCTATCAGATATTGTCCATAATCCCACATCACTCTGACGCCATCTGGTCTAACCCCAGCTACTCCGATCTGTTCTCGATGTCCTCCTTCATGTACACGCATCAGTCTATCTCCATATTCATATATAACTTGCGGTATATGATATTCTTCTGTAAAAAATATAGTAACGAGTTATTTTAACGATACATTTTTTTACTTAAATCTACTTTATTCTACTAAGTTGTGAGTACTTTTACCATCTTGCGCCATGTGATAAAAAAAATTATACAAATTCACAATTGGCATTTCTATAAATACCGTATACTAAAAAAAAAAAAAATTTCACATTTTTTGATAAAAAAAAATATATATCTTGTTTCACTTTGAAAGGTAGCATGACATAACAGCTTAATCTACATTTTTAGGATTTTACAGAAGAGAATGAAAATATTTTCAAAAATCGAATTTCGAATTGAAAAAAATGTGATTTCGGGATGAGTGCAGAATTGAGACCTGAAAAGTTTTTTTGGAAAATATTATTAGGTCTTGCAAAAATTTAGTAGGAATTTTTGTTTGTTGAGGTGCACGCTTTTCAACTTTAGGCAGATATGGAACATCTAGTTTTCAATTTTAAAAATGTAAGAATGCGTTTTTGAGCTTCTTAGTAGTTGAATCGATAAAAACAGGTTTGATGAAGAATACTATTATTTTTGGAATAAATAAGGCTTTAGGTTATGTTTTAGCATTTTTTTGATTTTTTGAGACAAAAATCCGATTTTCGAACATCTGTGGGTTACGCGCTCATGGATATGCTACCTTTCATTTTTGAAGTCAAAAAGCTTCAAAACGAAAATTAAAATTTAAAAGACATAAAAACATTTCAAAATAATACTCTTTTCTATAATGACATGAATCATTTCTGCAATTTTTTTAGATCTTATGAATTGAACTATAATTTTTTAAAGTTCTCAAATTTTCAAAAACGGAACTTATTCCTTAATAATTGTTTAACTTTTTAAACTTTTTAATAAAATTTTTTTTGCGCTGAAAGCTGTTCCTGCCTATTTCAACATAAGAAAACATTCATTCTCTTTACAAATAATCATTCCAGGTCATTTTCAACTCAGAAAAAATTGATGGTCTTGTATTTTGAGCTTTGAATGCCAATTCATTTATTTGAAACATAATTTCGATTCTTTTTTTGGTAAAAATTGCTGCGACTTGCTATAAATGTTTTACCAAGTGACGAGGAATATTATAAATCAATAAGTGATTTTCCATAAAACAATAATGTGTTTTGTACTTAAATCACTAAGTTTCTACCAATACTAGAAATTACTACGCTACGCAATCTTTCTAATGATTGAGTTATTTATAAAATTAATTATTTAAGTTCTTTTAGTGCTATGATTTATTGCTAGAACTTGGACCTCGGTGGCTAGGGTGTCGACCGATAATCCTGTTGACAATCAGGCTCTCATTTTCATCCAGTGGTTCTAGGTATCTCCTGTCATCATGAGGAACACGTACTCTCCAAAAATGGTTAACGTGTCTTACTATTTCACCTTCTCCATATTGGTACATATTGCCAAGTTCTCCTAGTTCTGGTAGTAAAATCACTGGTCCTGTAAGAAATAATATATCGATATTTAATATAGGACTAGAAATCTATCAGGGGTGCCACGAGCGCAAATTTTTGGTCACCTTTCGCAATTTCTAAATTAAAATATAAAATCATTATTGATACAAAATATTTTTATTTTACAGTACCTGTTATCTTAATTAAAAGAAAAACCACTTCATAAATAATAAATTAAAATTAAAATCTCTACTTTATTTGACAGGACGAATTCTATGACCACTTATAGATTTTTCTCACTCTACAGCGCACAGTGGGTCAATATGAAGATAATTCTATCCTCAATCCGATTCCCAACGAATTGAAAAAAAAAATTGCTAAATACTTGGAGGACAGCCTAATAACATATATTATTGCTATAATTGTGACATATTGTTTTTTTTAAACAATTGAACAGTCTTGAAATCTAAACGAACAATCAGCCGAAAATTTAAAAAAAATTTAAACATAAAACCGTAAACCATGGAAAAGGCAAAAAAAATCTTCAGGTATTTTTTTTTGTTCATGATTTACAGTTCGATGTCTTAATTTTTTTAATTTTTGCAATTTGCTCGCTTAGATTTAAAGCATGTGAAATTTTTTTCGAAGAATCAATATGTTACAATTATAGCGATTGTGTGTGTTAGTAGGCTCTCTTCCAAGTATTTAGCAAAATTTTTTTTAGTTCGTTAAGAATTAGATCGAGGATATAATTTTGTCCATTTTGCACCACTGTGTGGCGTTATCCAGTGAACTTAAAAAAATTTAATTTAAAGTTTGATATTCTTATATAAAATTCAATTGAAAATCCTTTTTTCTTTAACAAAACTTGTAACTTTTGCTCACTCTTGTAATTTCTTCAATAAAACATACCGGAAATATAAATAAATATAAATAATTTATATAATTATAAATTAAGATACTGATAATATGCCTTACAAGATTTATTCTGTAATTATAAAATAAAAATCTATTTACGGAATATCATGCATGAGGCAGCGCACAATGGACAAAATTTAAAAAACTCCGTGAAAAATCGTAAACCTTTTTATGGAAATGATCTGAAGAATAAATATTTTTCGGGTTGACATATGAAGATTTAAAGAATATAAAAAACATATAAAGAAGCGTTAAGAAAATTATTTTTAACCTGGAGCATCTAGTTTAAGTTTGACATTTTTTGATAAAACTGCGTATTATTCAATACGATGGGCGTTTAAATATTATATATAATATGCTACACATATTTTTAAAACTATTTCTCCATGTCAAATCTGAATTGAGTTTTTCATCATCATATACGGACTAAGTCAAGTGCTTCATGAGATGAGTATGTTATAATATAATACGATGTTTAAAATCTGTTGCGATTATGTTGTAGGTACCAAATTAGGAGCATTGTGTAGTTTGGCGTTCGTCTTTTACCGCTGCTACAAGAATCATTACACAGCAACCGCGAGCGTAATGAGTAGAAATTGAAGTATATAGTTAAAAATTAATCTTGTTGTTAAAAATTCTCACTTTCGGATTGAAAATTCAATTTATTTGGTAAAAAATCCAACTATATGGTTAAAAATTGAACTGTTTATTTGAAAAATAACCGACTGTGTATAAAATTAGTTTTGTATAAAATTTATACATTTTGTTGTAAGCTTCTCTTTTCGGGTAGAAAATCAATCTCCTTTCTTTGTAATTGGTCTTTTTGGCTGTGGATTCAACTGCATATTTTGTTAATAATTCTTTCTTACATTTTAATCATAATAACAAGGTATTGGTTCTGTGTTAAAACTGACTAGCACGTATTTTCTCAAATCTACACGTTTCAAGACTTCCGAAACCCGAAAAAACTGATTTTACGATGGTGTCTGTCTATCGTTGTCATCGTCATCATACTATCATAGTCGTGTGTATACCAGATAGCTTTTGGAAGAGTAATCGAATTACGTTGAAATAAGGCACACCATTTTGGAGAACAATACGAAAGATTGAGATGGTTCACCAGCATTATTTGACCAACGGTTCTGGTTTACCAAAAAAAAAGTAATGAAAAATAAAAATTTCTATTTTGCGGTCAAACTATAGAAGTTACGTAAAAATATGACCAACTGCGAATAAAATGAAAAAGGAAAGTTGTTCAAATGTTCCTCCAAAAATGAACTGTGAACTTGCTATGAATCCTATTTTTATAAGTTGCGTTGTTTATGTTTCAATCTCAAACAATTTTATCAAAAATAAAAAATTTTATTTTTGAAGAAAATGAAAAAAGATACAATAACATTTTATCCAGAAACATTTTTTGTTTAATTTATATCTACTAATTTTGTTTGAAGCTACTTTACGCCAGGACGCGTATTTTTTGGCAAAATCATGAAAAATAACATTGAAATGAACGAAATGAATTTACAAAAAAAAAAACGTCACAAGATGCAATAAAATGTTTTATAACAAACCTCAATTTAACAGGATGCGCACTTTTTTTAGATATGAATATAAGACAATAAAAATATGTTTGTTTCAATATGAAACCATATTATTTATTATTATAATGAATTTCAATACACTCATCTCGCGTAACATGGCCTTTTCTTATTTAGCCGGCTTGACGGTTGTTAACGCTTGTATGGTTTTGCCCTTCCCTCCTCTCAGCGTCCCTGAAGGGCCAATACTAAAGGCCACGCCCGAAGAGTCAGTGTCGTTCTGCGTATTATATATGAGTGTTGCCATAAGAGAGTTCGATCGTCGCTTTTAATCCGTTTCAAGCTGAATTTTCAATAGCCTCCACTTTGAGGCCGTCTACCCCCAAAGCTGGCCTTGTTACGCGAGATTAGTGTTTTATATGTTAATTGCAAAGAAATATTTTTCAGGAGAACTTAGAATAAGAATTAATGCAAAGAAGTAACAAAAATTCTAATAATTATGAAAAATAAAGTCTGTACTTTATTTTGCGATATGTGAATAAGCAGCCCCGAACCAAAACACAAAAATTAATAAAACATATATTTTATATTATAGAGTTGAACTTAGTGTAGGGAAGTTCGCACTTTGGACAAAATCGAGTACGAAGCACGAGATACGTGATAAGAATGTCTTTGTTAAAGCCGAAAGTTCTTCAACGAAAGAAAATTCACACTTACGGAATTGCAGTTGTCAATGATTTGACGCTTAATTTTGAAAGATATGTGCAGAAATTTAAAAAAAATTGGGAGGACCGAGCGCGTAGGGCAAGATAAATACGCTATCAAGTGCGAAGCACATGATCCAAAAGACGTGCGCCCTAGGCGCGCTGAATATCGCGAGCATAGCTCGTGAAAATGTATCTGACATTTTTGTTTAAAAATGAGTTTTTTATGTTCTAAAAATTAAACTATTTAGTTAAAAGCTCAACTACTTTGTTACAAAATTCCCTTAATTAAAATGTCGCGTAAAAAATTCAATTGTTTCGTGAAAAATTCATGTATCTTGTTAAAAATTCGTCTTTTTGAGCAAGAAATTAATCTTCTTTTTTGAAAAATCATAATTTCGGTCGTGGATTTAACAATTTTGTGAAAAATTGGTCTATTTTTGATTAAATGCAAATATTTAAAAATAAAAATTTTTGTAGAAAATTAATTTTTTGAACCTATAATATAACTATTGTGACTATTGGAACTATGCTTAATTAAAAATTCAACTATTTTTGGAAAACCTTGTTGTGGTCGAAAATTCTGCTTATTTTGTCCTGACTACCAGTTATAATAATTTCTGTTACCCTGAATCCTTATTTGACATTTTTTTCATGTTTTTGAACTTTTCTTTTCTATGATATTTATTATTGGTAATTTTTTTTATACTATTTCTGTTTTTCCGGATTCGTATTTGACACAAGTTTGAGATTTCGGGATTCCCACACAAACTAACATTTAGCTGAACAAATTTCTCCTTGTCATATTACACATTTATTTAAATTGTCAATTAAAAATGATTTATTTTCTCCCAAATGACCACATAACCTAGCATTAATATACACGAATCGCAAAATATCATTATTTCTACTTTATTAAATTGTTATGACATAGAAATCTCATTTGGCCTACATCCCATCTAGCGGAAGATATAGGCGAAAAATTCGAAAAAAAATTTTGATGAAATTATTTTTAATTTTATTCATTTATTATAGGCCGAATGAGCTGTAAGACAAATGATATTTGTGTGTCATATCAATTCTAAGAAGTAAGAATATGACAAATGGCGATTCGTGCAAGAGAATGCTAGCATATGCGCTTATACGAAAAAAATCAATTATGTCCAATGATAATTCAAATGAATGTAAAATATAACAAGCGAAAACTTGTGCATTGAGTCTTAGGTTATGTGGAGAATCGAAATATGGCAGTCATCCCGCGTGAAAATAAGCTGCATCGCTCAAGATTTGGTCATGGCTAGGAAAAGGCTTTAATAAATAATGGGTTAAGGATAGCTTATGTCTGCAAGACATGGTTAAGCCACTCAAAACTTGAGAACAAATTTAACACTTTCAGCGATTTTTGCTGATGTGCGGCAGATATAAATATAACATTATAACAAGTTCTAAGTTTTCTATGAATTATTTTTGTGTATCGGCGTTTAAAAAAAACTTAGTTTTCTACCAGAATAACGACCCATGTGAAAATTTTCCCGGGAGCTGACCTGGGATCTCCTGGCAGTTTACTTTCGAAAATCGAACAAGAATTTCTTGGGAATTTAGCAGGAATCTGTTGAAAGTAGAGCGCAAAGCTCTTGGGACGTCCAATCCGTGCACTAGGTGTATAAAGTCAACTTTTCTAAGGAACAGAGATGTGCAAAACCTAGAGTTGGACCGATATTTTCGGTTTCGGATCCAGCAGGTTGCATTAGCAGACCTGAAGTTGATACGTCCGAAAATCTCCGGATCGGATCTGTGCGTGATATACCAGGCCCGTTGTATTCGGTTTGTAAAAATACCAGCTCAGGGCAGATCTTGAAATTGATGGTTGCGCACTGAATTCATGTCGCACTTCCGAATGCGCAGTAGATTAATGTGGCACTTGTGGTTGCGCAACAGAGTTATTTCGCACTTCCGGTTGCACAGCAGAAGTAGATGGTATATTAAGCCGCACACTAGAGTTATATACCACTACCGGCTGTGAACTAGACTTTTGTGTCATGTGTGATTGGTTCCTCAAGTCACATTGCGCTTTCGGGTGCTTATTAGCCTTATGTGGCATTTGCGGTTGCGCAATAGAGTTATGTAGCACTTCCAGCTGTGCAGTAACTATATGTGGTAATAATGGTTGCGAATCAGAGTTGTGTCGCACTTCTCGATGCGCAGTAGACTTACGTATCATTAGTGGTTGCTAACTAGTATGACTTTGCACTTTAGACTGCGTAGTAGGAGTATGTGGTGTATTCGGTTACGCACTAAAGTTATATATCACTATCGAATGCGCAGTAGATTTTTGTGGCATGTGTGTTTGCGTACCAAAGTTACGTTCTACTTCCCGATGCGCATTAGCCTTATATGACATGTGCGGTTGTGTCGCACTTCCTGATGCACAGTAGACCTATGTGGCATTAGTGGTTGCCACACAATATATGCTCGCACTTTTAGCTGCGCGGTAGACTTCTGTGGTATTCTTAATTGCGCACTATCATACTGCGTAATTATTAAATTGATTAAGTAAACTGTGTAGCTGTGAGTGCGACGTACCTTTTCTAATCATTGTGAAGTGCCGTAAAATTGTATGCAAATTCACAAGCCCTAAGGCAAGTTTATTGCATATCCAGAAGTGAAGGATAATACTAGTGGGCTACCATCAATGTTACTCAAGTACGTATACTGCGCATGCGGAAGTGTGAAACTACTCGAGTGCGCAACCATTAATGTCAAAGAAGCCTAGTGCGCATCTGGAAGTGCAAAATAATACTATTTTGCAACCACAAGTGTCATATAGGGCTAATGCGCATCTGGAAGTGCAACGCAACCTTGATGCTCAATCACACATGCAACAAAGTCTACTGCGCAGCCGATTGTACTATAAAACTCTATTGCCCAACTAAATATACTATATACTTTCATTGCGCAGCCGAAAGTACAACATAATACTGTTTAGAAATCACCAGTGACACAAAAATCTACTGCGTATCCGGAAGTGCGACACAACTCTGGTGTGCAACCATTATTGCAACAGAAGTTTACTGCACAGCTGGAAGTGCGACATGACTTTATTGAGCAACCACAAATGCCACATAAGGCTAATGCGCATCCAGAAGTGCAACGCGAGTTTAGTACCCAACCACACATACCACAAAAGTCTGCAGGTAGTCATACGTAACTCTAGTGCGCAAGTAAAATACTACATGCTTCTACAGCTTAGTCGAAAGTGCGACATATCTCTGGTGCGCAACTACAAGCGCTACATAAATCTACTGCGCATCCGGAAGAACGACATAAATTTAGTGCGCAACCCTAAATCTCAAGTCTACTGCCTAGCCGGAGATGTAAAAGCTAATGCAATTAACTTCACATATTCCTGAAATCTGAAATTTGACCAAGTTCGTGCAGTGTTATCAATATTAATGGACAGATCCGACCCGACCTGATATTTTGTGGATCGAAAACACCTGGTCTGGTATATCACGCGAAGATATGATCCGAAGATTGTCGAACTTTTTGACAGGAGACCCGTTCAGAGTAATAACGGATCGGGTATTCAAGAGACGGGGACAGAAATTTTTGGATCAGGTCCGCTAATGTAACCTGCTAGATCCGGAACCAAAAATATCGGTCCAATTCCGGCTCTAGCACATCTTTGTTTTTGATTGTTTGATTCCGGAGAGTGAACTCCTGATTGATTCCCGGTCAATTTTTACATGGATCGTTATTCTTGTGGAAAAGTACATTATTTATTTTTTAAAAATGTCGAACTTATACTCGACACACAAAAATAATTAATAGAAAATAGAGACAAGTTTACAGTGACTAAACTGTGGCTCGCGGACATCAGCCATTCTTGACCTATTCTTTATCGAAACCTTATCCTAGCCATGATTAAATCTAAAGCCATGCAGCTTATCTTCATGCAGGATGTTAAATACAAATTTCGAAAATTCGTACATTGTATCAAACTAAAATTATGAATAATAAATATTATAGGGAATAAAATATTGAAAACATGAAAATAATCCAAAATATTTCAAATTGGTGACGTAGAAAAACTTTGAATAGTGCAGAGAATTATTATAATATAGTAATAAAAATCATGACGTTAAGGTTACCTTTAGGCTCAATGCGACCCGTGGAGAACTATCATCAAGAAGATTCGAGTTCTCTGTTTTTCACAATGAAAAATTAGGTAAAGAAAAAATAATAGATTGATTGATAAAGGATTATTTTAAAGGTTGTAGTGTTCTACATTGATAAGGCTATAATAAATATCTAAAAAAGATCTTATCGCTTACAGACTAGAAAATATGATAATGAAATTTTGTCATTTTTCAACGACAGCGATCTTTGGTGCATAAGTTTTCTATTAAAAAAATAAATGGGAAAAATCTGAAAAAATTTATGATGGTACTTAGGGTGGTATTCAGGGAAGACGAGGAAGGTACAGTAAGTACTTACTTGTGTTTCCTTGTTGCTTGTCTAAAGACTGGCGTAGGGACCTAGGAAGGATAGGTGAGCGCTCACCCTCTAAACTTAGTTCTGTAAAAACAAATGATAATACAGCATTATTAATTTTGAATAATCATTCTGCAAAAAACACGATTCATGAGTTGCAGTTTCAAATGCATAAAAGCTAATCTTGAACATGAAGTAAATCGATTTCTAGCACTTCAGGAAATGCACGACGGTCTGCGCCTTGATTCGTTAACATTTCTCTAAATTAATTTAGGCTGCTTCGTTTCGAATTTTATTTTTATTGTATATCAAGCCTAATAGGAATCAAGATTCTTGATACAGAACAAGGGACATCAAGAAATAGAATAGCTCAGGACATTCAACTCTAACCACTATTTCAAGATGAGTACAGAAAGAATTTAAACAGTCGCGCCGTCACCCACCATCTTTAGCTGACGCCAATCTAACATCTATAAACTTAATATATCGTTCATTGCAATAATGCTGAGAGTAGGAATTGCTGCAGATAAGCTTCAAGTTTTAACAATATACTCTACCCGACGCAAAACTCTACAAAAATCTACGATACAAAAAGATATCGTTGTTGGTGCCTGCTATACGTGAGGTGGCTCTATAACTCAGACTCGTACTGTATACGGTATTATTAGTACGAGATTCTTATCATAAATTATCGACAATTCTACTAATCAGTGTACGAAGAGTAATCACTACGATTCAAACTCAAGTTGTTAAGCGCGAGCACTAGAACATTGTATTTACATTTAAATTCTACGGTGATCGTGGCCCTCCTAAACTCTGTCCTAGGCTGTCCTGACAACGTAAATACTGTTCGAAAAATTGAAGGTGAAAAACAGTTCAGTCAGTGAATAGAAGACTTTGAATAAGTCCAATTACTAAGAAAAAGCCAGCGCAGATACTAGAGGCAATGTAATGGGACTGCCCTGGCAATGTGGAGATTTGAAAAGATCTGTGTAATCAACAGAAGCAAGACATGTTATCAGTCTATCCGGTTAAGACCAGATTATATATCGGTCCAGCAAACAAAGACAATGTGGGTACATAAATGAAGTTGAGTCTTGGAAAGTAGGGTAAATGATTTGCGTTCCATTGAGCTGTTAAAAATTGAATGCTAATTTTATTTCTGTTTTTTTTTTCATTGAAAGCTTTTCTTTATTAATTGAAGATTAATTGACGTATTTTTCTTACAAATTGATTTTATAACAGGTTCCATTTTTAATTATGTTAATTTTAAACGATATCATACTTATTGATTGTGAATTCATATTTCGCATTTTTATTATGAGTAACACTTTTTAAATTGTGTGCGTATATGTGTGTGGAACCTTTTGCACCTTGCTCGTGCGAGTCAGGCAGTCGTCGTCACATTAATCAAAGGTACGCTTGTCTCATCACTTTGGATTTAAGATACCTCATTATCATTGTATAAATTAATGTATTAGACTCTCATTGTTTTAAATGAAAACCACTTTCAGAAGAGAGTAATTTTTACTTGTTAATTAAAGTGCATTACATTTTATTTGACCTACAGTTTAAATGATTACATTAATCATCAGCAAACTTTTTTTGCAAACCATTTTAACTTTGATTGATCGTGAACACTTATGGTCCTTCGAGCCAGATATCTTTTGGATGCAATTTCCGTTTAGTTCGTGAGTTATAGTGGTGCAATGTGTACATCTCGAATTAGTTATTAAGAGTGCAACAGTGATGCTTGTTAGTTTTTACTAAATTGTTCTTCTGGGATTATACACAGTAAAAAGTGACTTCGGAGACCTGCTTTTGAAAGACATCCGCATCAAACAATCTAGCCTGCACTTCTGTCAACATTTGCAGCGTGGCGACCTAAAAAGGAGCATCATTTTAATCCGTTTTCTAGAGGTTTTGGCAAAATTGTCAAAAGATTAGTGCAATGTACTTGATTCGCAACACGCGTATGTCCTTGAGATTTGCGTGTTATACAAAGATGTCAACAATGCTCATAATTCGTATTCTGCGAGAGAATGGTATTGACAATAGAAAGTGCGCGGTTCTATTAAATTAAGTGACTTTGAACTCTGGTTTCTTAATCAAACTGGATGATTTGCTTAAATAATTTTCTTTGTGAAATTAATTTACATGTTTTCGGACTTCCGAATTGGTGACATCTCTTTTCACACAAAACAGTCACGTGAAATATTGAACTTGATATTGATTATTTCTGGTAAGCAATCTTCGCTTCAAATAGATGGTTTAAAATGTGTCAAGTTAATGTCAAAAGCAGCTGACTCTATTTTTTTAATTTTTTAAACTTTTTAACTTGTTTAGAATCAATAATGGTCTTATTTTCATTAATTTTTATCAAAGTAACTGTCGCGTTGAATTAAAAGTTCTCTGTACGAACACAATAGTCGTGCCTTTTAAAATGTCGAGTTCGGTCGTGCGCCTCCTTAAACAAGTGAAACTTGGTTAGCGAACTCACAACTCTTTTAAATCGGTATCTCAGAAGCCCACTCGAGGTTTGCTTAAAGCGCGATTAGAAACTCGTAAATCAAATTTTTTTAATACATTGATGCCCTTGACGCATTACCTTCGCTTAATACAAAGGCTTCTACAGCTAACTCAAGTCAGCATGTCATCGCAAAATCATCAAGCAAGTCGTTTCCCGAAATTGCTTCACCAACATTTTCAGGAGACTTATACCAAATGGCCAAATTTCTCATATCTGTTCACGTTTCCCAATGATACAAACACCGAAATATCGGTGGCCATAAAATTTCACTATTTAAAGACTAATCTTTCCAGAGAACCTGTGCAGTCATTTAAAACATGAAAATTATTCGAACCGTACGAAGTACTTGATTATGCAAAAAACCAATTTTAATGATTTTTGATAATCCTTTATTCTTGGTAGTTTTTCAGTTGAATTAACATTTGAACATTGTTTTCTTAAAAAATGCATAAATTCAGTTCTCACTGAGATAATAAAGTTTAATTTTTAAGAATGGTGTATAAATGTCCTAGGTTTTAAATGAACCAAACAAATCGAAAAAAAATTTGCAAAGGAAACGATTTCTTATAACAATTATATAAACAATTGACAATTTGTTTGCGTTTTTCATACGCTACTGAAACAATATTAGACAAGCATGTGCAAATAACCCTCAGCCTCAAGTCTACGTGAAAAAACTTTTGTATTTGAGCCTATAAAAGTAGGAAAATGAATTTTCCTTCAGGCCTTGCATCGGCCCTTTCGCACCAGCCGATGCACGGTGAAAAGAATAATTCGTTATCCTATTTTTAAAGGCTCAAATAAAATTTTTTTATTCATAGACCTGAAGCTTGGGGCTACTTGCACATGTGTTTTCAATAATTCGCGTAAAAATAAGCTGCATGGCTTAAGACATGGTCATGGCTAGGATAAGGCTTCGATAAAGAATGGGTCAAGGATGGCTAATGTGCGGCTAAAACGAATATAACATTATGAAAAGTCTCAAATTTTCTATTAATTATTTTCGTGTGTCAGATAAAAGTTAAGCGTTTTTCAAAGAAAAATTTACTTTTTCCGGCTTAGCAGTAGACTAAGAATTTATGGTTGTGCATTGAATTCATGTCCCACTTTCGAATGCGGATAGATTTATGTAGCATTGGTCGTTGCGCACCAGAGTAATGTCGCACTGCAGTCTATGCAGCAGATGTATGTGGTTAATTAAATTGTGCACTAGAGTTATATAGCACTACCGGCTGCGCAGTAGATTTTTTTGGCATTTGTGGTTGAGTAGTAAGTTCATGTTGTACTTTCAGATGCTCAATAAACTTATGTGGCTCTTGTGGTAACGCAGTAGAAGTATATGATATATTTAGTAGCACACTAGAATTATATAACACTTTTGGCTAAACAGTAGACTTTTGTAGTATGTGTGGTCAGGTACTAAAGTCACGTCACACTTTCAGAAGCACATTAGACTTACATGGCAATACTGGTTGCAAAATAGAGTTATTCTGCATTTCCAGCTGTGCAGTTAACTTCTGTGACATAATTGGTTGCGCACTAGAGTTGTGTCGCACTTTCAGATGCGCAGTAGACTGCTTTAGGGTGTATGTATGTGCAGTTCATTGTATGGCACTTTAGGCTAAGCAGTAAAATTACGTCCCGCTTAGTTACTTTTACTGCGCAGTCGAGAGTGCTACATGATACTGGCTAGCCACCACCAGCTGGTCGTGCCGCATAACTCAATTGCGCAATCACAAATTCCAGATAAGGCTAATGCGCATCCGCAAGTTTAACGTAACTTTACCACCCAGCCGCACATACCATACAAGTCTACTGCGCAGCCGGTAGTGCTATATAGCGCTTCTGCGCAAATGAATATAGCATATATATCCACTGCGCTGCTGTAAGTGTGACATAATACTGGTGGGCAACCACCATTGCTACGTAAGTATACTGCGCACTCGAAAGGGCGACACAAGTTTGGTGGGCAACCATTGATGCCACAAAAGTTTACTGTACAGATAAATGTGTGACATAACTCTCTTGCGTAAGCACAAATTCCACATAAAGCTAACGCGCATCCGGAAGTGCAACGTGACTTTAGTAGCCAGCTACACATGACACAAAAGTCTATTGCTTAGCCGGTAGTGCTATATAACTTCAATTTACAACCTAATATATCACATAATTCTGCTGAGCAGCCGAAAGTGTGGCATAACTCTGGTACGCAACCACCAAGGCCACATAAATCGTCTGCGCATTTGGAAGTGTGATATAAATTTAGTGCGCAACAATAAACTTTGAGTCTACTGCCCAGCCGGAAATGCGAAACCAGATGCAATCAACTTTAGATACCCCCGAAATCTTGAATTTGACAAAGGTCTGGCATTGTTATCGAGAGAAATGGACAGATCCGCGCCGATCTAGTATTTTCCGGAAGCGAAAACTCCAAGTCTCTCATATCACGCACAGATCCAGTCTGAAGAATTTCGGACGTCTCAACTAGAGACTGGATGAGAATAATACCGGATCGGGTATTTGAGAGACGCGGACAGAAGTTTTTGGATCAGGTCTGTTAATGCAACCTGCTAGATCCGGACCTGGAAATATCAGTCGATTTTCAGGTCTTACACATCTCTGGTCTCAGAAAAAGATGATTTTATAGACCTGGTGCAAAACTTGGACGTCCCGAGTATTTTACGCTCGACTCTTGACAGATTCCTGACGAACTCCCGAGAAATTCCCGTTATTTCTTTTTTAAGGTAAATTTTGTTATTGAAAAACGACAAACTTTTGACCCACACACAAAAATAATTTTTTGAAAATTTAGAGCATGTCATAATGTTATATTCATTCCAGTCGCACATCAGCAGAGACCGCTGAAAGTTTTAAAATGAAGAATGAAGTATGAAGAACGCAAAAGAATTTAAACTGTTTTTCAAACTGTAATAAAAACTCAGTTTAAAAAAAATTTTTTTTATTCCTTTGGTTCATTCAAAACTTAGGACGTTTATGTACCATTCATTAAAATTCTACTTAATTATTCCAGTGGGAATTGAATTTATTCATTTTCGAAGAAAATAATGTTCAAATCTTCATTTAACTGTGAGACTAAAAAGAAAAGAATCATCTAAAATTGTTTCAATGGTTTTTTTTATGACTAAATACTTCGTATAGGTCGAATAATTTTCATCTTTTTAATTTTCGCGATAACATTTTTTGATACAGTTGGCATAATACAGACCAAAAAGTTTAGAGTGGAAATGGCCGTGAGGGTAGGAGAGTCGGTAATTCATGGTAATTTACATAGGTAAATATGATAAAATATCATAAATTATTTTAAATTTCATTTACAAATTTTCAATATACTTACGGAAATTTATGCAAATTTTTAGTAATTAATAGTAACGTTGCAGATGATTTATGACAACTTGAAATAAATGACACAAAATTCAATTAATTTGTTTAATAAATATTCTGCAATTTTCGGTAATTTACTGTAATCTGATCAGTCATATATGATAATTTTACATAAATTACCGTAAAATTAGATTACTTGTGACCAAAATTTCCTTACAGTTTTCACGGTGAGTGGCTGATTATCGTAAACTGATAGCTAAAAGATGTAGACATTTTATTATTCATCTCTTTGGGATTATAAAAATAAATAGCAACGAAGGAAAATAAGTTAGCTCACGCTTCAAAAACAGGTTGATTTGTTACAAATACTTGGTTCAGGCATGAAATGCTCTACATGTACCCCTGCTGTAATGCAAATAGCCGCATTATAATTAACTTTATTGTTGCAAATAGAAGAAGAAGAGAACTAGTAAAAGAGACAAGGGTCATGAGGGGTTCTATATGCAACACTGATCATAACTTGCTAGTCTCTAAAATGAACTTCAGTCAATGATAGAGAATAAAAAAAGAAAAAAAAGAAACATTAATCAAAATCAAAAAATCACAGGAACCGGAAGAGCAAATAGATTTCCGAAATAGGATAAACGAACGCATAATTCAGACAACTTGAGAGGTGCTATTAATCAATGAAGATATAAAACGTAAATCAACTATGATCCTGGACGTAATTGTTAAAAGTGCAACTAAAGAATGTGGTACGGCGGTCGTAGGAAGAATTTCTAGCGATGCATGAAGAAATAATAAAACCCAAGCAGCCGCCAAAGAAATAAGGAAGACGAAATAAAAAGGAAGGAAGAAAAAATACAGAGCTAGTCATTATGAAAAATTAAGAGAGTGAAATGAATTATGACATGGACGGGATAATAGATGCTTTAACAGACTCTTTTAAGGAACTATAAGAAGATAAAACTATAGAGTAAAAGAACAACGACATACAATACGGTACGTTACAAAACTCCTCTGAGAGTACTGCGTCTACGAGGCTAGGGATATAATTGAAAATCTGAAGATGGTAAGGCTGCTGGTGTAAAGGGCATCGGTGTTGAAACGCCTAAATACGGTGGTAACTACATGCCCCAATTTGAATTCATTAGTTTCTTCAGCGAGATAGGAAAAGTTTCTCATAACTAAAAAACAATGATTATTGTGCCAATGTACAAAGGAAAGAGACACAAAAGCAACTGCAATCATTATAAAGGTATTAGCTTTTTAAGTACTTACACAACATATATTCAAGAAATCTTATTAGTAGGGTAATGGAAATAACAAAAAAAATATGGGAAATCTACAGTAAATTTATGCCGGAAAGATGATGTGCAGTTTAAATATCTAGCTTAACACATACCACAGAAAAAATGTTTTAAGTAAAGACAAAAGCTTTTTGTGAATTTGTTAACCTTGGAAATAATGCGACAAAGTAGTTAGAAGTAAACTGTGGTAAGTCATAAAAGATTATTGAGTCAATGAATGGCTTCAGAAGCAATTAAAATAATATATGATAATAGCAAAAATAATGTAAGGGTGAATGAGGAACTAAACGACTGGTTTGATATTATGCAAGGTCTTAGGTAGAAATGCCTTATGTTCTCATTGCAATTTATTATATTTATGGAAAAGTATCTAAGAATGGCCCTCTTTGAAGAAAAAGTGTAGATCTCAAGAAAGTTAGAGAACGTTAGTTAGCGTTCGCAGATCATAAGGTTGTTATGGCAGAGTCAATTAAGAATTTTTAGAAAATTTTAAATAAACTGAATATAAGCAAAGAGAACGTGGACCTTAAAATTTACGCGAATAAAACAAAAATTATGGTTTTCGAAGGCAAGGGTGAGGTAACAATATGCAACATTGTCTTAAACGATGAGAGAATATAACAAATTAACAAGTATATCTAGCTTGGAAGCTTATTCACAAATGACGCAAAAATAGCTGGAAAGCTGAACGGGCAAACAAACAAGGTAAAAAAGGTTATAGATAAAGCAGGTCCAATTTCAGAAGTATAAATAAATCAGATAAAGCTAAAAGGACAATAGATAACTTTGTATTTATACAGACGGTGCTGTACGTCAGGTAAACCTAAAAATACCAAGAAAATCATAAAAGTAAAGTTAACGCGATCAGTAAAAAGATATTTGCGCACGTGGCGCGGTAACACACTGATGGAAAAAGTGATTAATTAGGCAATCCTTAATAAATTTAGTGTGAAGAAAACACTAGTTGACATATGTGTAAGAAATGCTTTAAAATGGTTTGAGCATGCTACGAGAATAAAAGATCAACGACTGATGGAATAAGTGTATCAAGCTAAGGTAAATAGCAATGTCCTCAGAGGCAGACTGCGCAAAAAATAGTAAGAATGTGTGAATAAGTCTCTAACTCAAAGAGAGAAAAGAATCCATGGAAAAACAAGAGCTTGCATGAGGCAATGCATGGCCAGGACAGGAAAGTGTAGCTGCAAATAATTTATAAGATGTGTGAATGAGACTCTAAGTTGAAGAGACATACGAAGCCTTAGATACACAAGAGTATGCATTAGGAAATGCATGGTGGTTAATAAAGCGAGAGTGGTGTGCAATAACAGGAAAGTGTGGCGACATATAGTTTATAAGAATTCCATGAAGAAGAGTGACGTTAGAGTATATGACGCTTAAAAAAATACCTTAAAAAATAACAGACCTAAGTGGGGAGGTTTACATTAGGGATTTGTAAGGCTTATCACTTGACGAGATCACTAAAAAGACTATTCAGCAACCTAGGTCGGAGCAGTGTTGCGGGACGAACGTTTTGTACGGAAAATATGAATAAATCTATAATATCTAAACTCTACTGCTAAATCAATTTCTTCCTTAACGAGTGAGTCAACCCTGCCTCAAAAAGGAAATGGCTTAATGGTATAATATTATTAAAGGTCTCTGACATCACAATTCACTCCATAGGTAATAAAAAGTGGAGCTTTAGCCCCGCTTCATGGGCATCGAAAAGGTCTGAATTCATGCATGTGTCATAAAAAAATATATTCAAGTTAGCACATTGAATTCATTCTCCTATAAGGTCAATAGAAGAGACAAGCGATCGCTAAGAGTATTAACAGAGCAGATGTATAAGTCGCTGATTAGTGTAGCTCACTTTGCAGAATCAATATCATTGTACGTGATCAATACATTATAGACATTGTACGTTCCTAAAGGACCGAAGCTTTAGAACAGAGATCATACGCGCTCTAACCCCTAAAGCTTAGGTACAGGAATCGTACGTGCTAAAATCCTCGTGCATCAAGCCCACGAAAGAAGTACTTAATATAAACCACAAAGTTATAATTGCCAATTGCCTACTTTTCAAGCTGTCATGCGAACAACTTGATTTCTAAAGTATGAACCGCTTTGACTTAGTCGCGATCTCTACATTATTTTGAAATATTCGTGAACGAAGAACCGCTCTGACTAAATTGCATACTTTTATACCACCGCAAAATAGTTAACGATGTATTAAGTTGTAGGCAAAGTCCCTTTAAATGAGATTTTCGGTTGTAATATATGTTGTTTTTTGAATAAAGTCCGGTAGTGTAACGTTTGTGAACAAGAACTCACAAGTTGATTGAATATATGTTACAGATTCTTTACTACTCTACGTTTAAATTGTGATCATGCATTACTTGACTATTATCTAAACAATCGCTGCGAAAGGATTTTGCCGTTGTCCTCCGAATATAGAGGCGCAGGCGACAACCTTCACTTTACTTTCTTTTCTTGCCCTTTCTGAAGTAAAAATGTAAATGTAAGTTTTATATATCAATAAACTGGTAATCTCTTCTTTATCTTATTGATAATTATCTGCGATTTAAACCACAACCCACTTATTAAAAACACCTTATTGATGCAATCCCCAAAGACTGTTAGTGGCTATAAACCCGCAACAAATAATTAGTCACACCTTACCAACCTACCATCATTAGCAACACTGGACTTTTCTTTAATTTTGCCTGTACCCTTGCCTTTTGTTAAAGACGTGACACTTTTGCCTTTCAAAGCTAAAGCTTATTTTCAATCAGGCATCCTTTTAAGTGGTCGGAAACTTCTTACGAGTAGTTTAACCGTCCAATATCAAATTGCAGCCTATATAGCCAAAAGCATTCCTTTCCTGTGTATACAGGTTTGTGTTATTATATGTAAAATTTGTTTTCAAAAATTAAGTTATTTGAGAAATTCGTTATTCAAGTTCTTTTATTGCTACTATTAATTACTGGAATTTGAACCTGTGTAGTTGGGACGTCGATTCATAGTCCCGTTGATAGGCAGGTTTACCTCTGGAGTTAGCAGTTCAAGGGTTCTGCTATTATCAGGAAGAACACGTATTCTCCAATCAAGGTTAAGGTGTCTCACTATTTCACCCTCTCCATATCGGACTACATTTTCAAATTCTCCTAGTTCTGGTATTTCATTCACTGGTCCTGAAAGAAATAAAATAATCATTTTTAATATAAAACTAGGAAACTAGCAGGGGCGCCACGACAGCAATATTTTTTGTCGCCTTTCGTAATTATTAGATTAAAATATAAAATTAATATTATTATTACCAGATCTTAAAATTTTTTTAATATCTACTATCTCAAATAAGAGAAAAACAAAACAATTTCTTGAATAATAGATGAAAAATGAAACCTCAACTCAATTTGAGAGGCCGAATTCAATGCAGCCTGTACATTTTTCTCAATAAACAAAGTTGGCCGGTGGGAACTTCGCAAAATTTTAAGTTTTAAATTTAATATTTTCAGAGAAAATACAGGGTTGGTCTGTACTACAGGGAATTTAGAGTGGAGGTTGTTCTGCACTCTGGGGAATTTGAAGTCTGATATCTATCTTAATTTTTTAATGAAATTTTAATCATGAGAAACTCACTATTTCATAGTAGATTTATTCCTTATCGTAAGTAATTAAACTGAAAAGACAGGTGAATTAATGAAAATGTGTCTTTTCCTGGTTACATGTGTTTTTTTTAAATTCTGAAAAAAATTACATCTAGATTCTTAATTCTTACAAAATGAATATAGGGACCTGAGAAGCGTAGTTCAAAAATCTAATTACATTTTTTATATTTAAATTCTTAACTTAATGATTTCCATCTATGTACAGTATTTACAAAAGGTACAAAAAAGCGAGTTTTGACGAGCATGATTGCACAAGTAAATCTAACCGATTTTTATTTCGTAGTGAGCAAACACATTTTTCGCCGTGTTTAGAGTCTGGAGCTCTAACCCATTTCAGTTTATGCTTGGCTAAAAGTCTTTTGTAAAAGTTTACCACAATGCGGTCGTTGTCTAATAGATTTTTCTTAAAAATTTTTGTGAAATAGTGCAAAGTACCACTATCACACATATAATAAAGAAACATGATACAAAACTGATTGCATTCAATCAAGGAGGTGCTCTACAGTTGTTTGACGTTTTATTTGTAAAGAATGGAATTTCTACGTGGACGATAAAGATGGTGAGGAATAAAAGTCGGTATTCCGTAACTGGCAAAGTAAGTTCCTCTACCGATTCCGTCGATATGATTCCGATTTAGTGGAAATCAGGCTGATGGTGGTCATCAGTGTTGACGACTATTGCAGCCGTCCTTGTCTAGGTTCTGGTGATTTGATCTATTGAGTATACACCAATCGTATGAACTTGTAAAACCTAAAGAGCCTGCAATATCTCTAGACGATTCATGTTTAATGCTCACAATTTAGTAAGCGCACAGCTTAGAATCAGTTGTTTTGTTAAAAGATTCGGCTTTGACCTCAGCACCATCTGGAACTGCATTTCTGTTTATTATTGTTTTTCCGTACGTTAACATTCTGTTTGATAGTTCATACATAATTTCTTCTTGTCGTTGTTTTCAGAGCCAATGGCGAAGTTCCATGGCAATATTAACAGCACATTCGATCATTTCCTTTTTTCTGATTCCATGAAGAAAACAGAAATCTTTCCTCTCGTCCAGTTTTTCTTAGTCTAAGCAGTTGACTTCTTCCAAATTGACGATTTTTCTGCTAGTGATTTTCTGCAAAGGCGAGGCTTTTTCCCGACCACTTGTGTGAATTTGTGATGCAGTTTTGGCAACTTCTTGAAGGTGTAAATATAAGAACTTGAGTGGAATATCTCCATCAAACCATTAAATTCCGTGGTAGTAACAGTTAAGCCAGTTATTTTGTGATTTTGGACTTGCAGGGAGCTCTAAAAAGAGATATGGTGCCCCAGTAATCCAAAGAGCTATGTAATTATGATCAACAGCAACGACAGCCACCTCCTTCAGTATAAATTGATCATCTATATTTAGAAAGCCTTGTATGTCGATTATATAGTGCATTTTTTCATTCAACAATAAAGATGAGAATAAAGAGACCTTTACGAGAGACTGCAGGCAACTAAGTGGAGCGTCTTTTATACCTTGGTGCATATTCATAGTTTTTTCACCTTTGTCCTGTACTAAGGGTAAAAGCTGCTTTTGCTTAACATCTTGATGCAGGTCTGTGCAGGTTTTAGCCGCTATAATCCACTTTAACCTTTTTGGACGCGTCAATTCGCAAGACATTGGCGCATTCAGCGTAGACTATACAGTTAATAGTTTGCTGTAGTGCTTCTCACAAGCGAAGTTTGGTTTGAAGTCTACCATGTTTAACGAGATTCCAGTGTGATTAGCAATTTGCAGAAAGATCTAGAGCCAAATCAAATGCAAAGAGACAGTTTCCGTTTGCGTAATCAAAACGATCAATATTATTTTCCTTGTTCATGGAATGAATACACGTTCTAGAAAGCAGAGTATGGAAAGCATCACTGTATAGATTTCATTTTAAGAAATTTAGTTGCAAAGGCTGTGATGGGATTTGCATGCCATTCACGTAAAGGGAGAAATAATTGATATTAAAGTGATTGAAATTGTAGGAGTTTTTACCACGACGACCGTTGAACGAGTCATTTTTGACAAATTCAATAATGGCCCTTTTAGGTAGTTGACTAAGTGTAACATTATTGAGAGTTTCACTTTAATTACCAGAATGAATTGTGAGTGTTTTAGCCTCTACTTTGGTGAGCGGATACTTGACCTTACCTTAAGAAAGGGCCTTTGCATGTGCAAGCAGATAACCAGGGCTGATTCTTGCACAGCGAATAACAAAAGGTGCTTTTTCAATATGAAGATAAGACTGATTAGTAGGATTCATAAAGGAATAAGCATCTTTAGAACGCACTAGTCGAACTTTAAGTTTAACATCATTTAAAAGAAACTTATCTTCATTGAAAACATCACTCTGCAAACGACAAATCAGATCAATTTTTCTTCCTGCCTCCAACATATGTCGTCGATTAACGAGACCCTGATTTTCCGTTGTAACGTCATCCATTTTACCTGCTGTGTCATCAAACCATAACGCTGATGTGAGATGACTTTTTTTTGCTGCTGGTCTATAGTTAAGCAAAGATCTTATATTCGCTCTGTATGCATAAGCATTATTTGTCGGGGATACAGGCTTTTGATTAAAGTACACACATACCTGGTTAAATATAGAATGCAGTAAATTGTTAATGGGACCAGCGGCTTCTACACTAAAAGTGTTTTCTGCAGTTTTTTCAAGGGTGATTCATTTGACTCTTACACTTAGAAGTGTATGTGCAAGATGTATGTACTCATCGCCCTGACTTGGAACTAAAAACTCGATGGGTGAGTCATCTGTAAGAAATGAAACCGGCTTGTGGTGTACTTATTGAGAGCCCTCTATAGATGTTCGTGTTGGCAGTAGCCAAAAGAAATCCAGTTCTGATTTCAAGCACTCACACGAGGGCGAGTGTAAAAATGACATTTTTTACTTTTTTCAAAAATGTCAATTACCGATCTTTTTTTTACTTTTTTTCTGTGTATTTCTCTTAGATTTTTGACGTATCATTCTTCTGATTACTGTTCTCTTCTTCCTCTTCTTTCTGCTTTTTCTACTTTTTTTATTCTTTCTAAGAGATTTTCCTGCAATGTTCAACACTCTGTGAAAACCTAACGACTAAAGATTATTTTTCTTCACAGTCAATTTATATCCCGATTCATTTATCAGACTCCTGACCTTTTTCATGGCTTGTCTCTTGAATTCTTCTTCAGTCTTATTAAGTTGTGTTTTCACTGCCTGTTTAAATTATATTTTACGTTCTACATCATCAATAACATTTATTCTATGGCGCAATGCTTCTTTGTCAACTACTCTTGCTTTACGTGAGAAAAATGGTAAAACTCGTCGAAACAGGCCACTAAGAAAACTACCTATACCACAAGCTCTCTGATTATGAGAGACAGTGTGAATTTTAAAAATCCTTTCACCCCCGACTTGAGATGCATAGTAATCAGTGTAATGACTCATATTTACGCAAAACGTTTGACATAAAGTGTCACGGTTGACGTGCCAAGATCGAATGGTACCGCAAGACCTAGCTGGTCATTTATAACTGTTTCTATTCTTTATTTGGTAGACCATTTGATAAACTTGGTGGATGGTGCGCCATATATAAATTGATAGGTAAAAGCACGTGAGGTGTAAAACCTTAAAATCGGGTATATCTTCTCACTGATTAAAAGAAAGTGACGACTAAAAATTTTGCAATCTTCTTTACATATTTTCTCCATTTTTATTTGTTATTGTATTTGTTATTGTTTGAAACCTCCATCAACTGAGATGTTATTATTTTCGTGTGGTTTATCAGCATTTTCAGATAAGGCTTATTTTACACTGCCAGTCTTATTTACCTAAACGCTTTCAATTTTTGATTTTTTAATGAGTCCTATTATCTCTACAATTCATTTGGGTACAATTGAAATGCAATTTTCCATGCTTGATGCACATTTTACATTAAGAAATGATCATAGAAACTGAATCTCTGTGAGTCCTACCATTCAGCGACCATAAAGGCGAATTTCATGTGGAAGTTGTGTGGTAAAGTGGCTGATTGTATTTTGTAGAAAATACTTCATACTACTATCACTTGGTATAATATGATAAAACTGATCTTTGTCATTTATTGTAGTGTTTTTATTTGTGTAGCTCGTGCATGTGTTTTCTAAGTGATAACCTTTTTAATTACAAACAACTTCTCTGTCCAGCTAGGTCCATATTCTTTTTCGATCAGTATTGAGGTGTATAAAGTGCCGCCACAAACGCTCCTTAAAGTACAATTGAAAAGTTCAACAATGGCGGTCTATATATTCGGATCACGTGTAACACGAAATTGTATTTTACGATCTGACAAGAAGCTTAGAACAACTTTAGCGACAAATTTCTTTCCTTTATTACTTTGCAAGTAAACTGGTGTTCTATCACCGGTTCTACGAAGAATTCGTTTGAAAACTTCTTTAACCTCAGATGCAGTTTTGCTTTGAAGTGGTTTAACCCAAGCAAACTTGCTCAAAACATTAACGACAACCAGAAGATAGGAAAAGTTATGATTGTATCTTTTTGATGATGTCAAGTCTGCTAGGTCAATTTCTCAAACATCATCAATATTACATGCACTATAATGCTGTCTAGCAAATTCACGTCTAATTTAACTATGGAGATTGTATGCATCTTGACTCTTTAACCAGTAAATCATCTGCTTACGTAGAATATTTTTCTGTACGAGTATATACTTGTCAATTTTCTTCACGACAGAGTAAGAAGCCTTATGTGAAAGGTTATAATATAATTCTTCCAATTGCTTAATTTTTCAGTAATTAAAATTTGTTCGGAGTTGTCGTTTTGTATTTATTTTAATAGTATCATCATCATCATTTGCAGCTTCTGAGTCGTTAGCACTCTTCCAGTTTTCGTTGTCGCTCAAGAGAGACTAATATTCTATAGTTTTATCCGCAACTTCATTATCAAGTTTTTTAGATTTTTTCGGCGTAGAACTTTGACGAGAGTTCATTAATAACCTTGTTACCGATGCATGTAAATTTCGTCTTCTGTGCTAACGATTGCCAAAAATTTCTTCAGGTGTCTTAATGCCTTAAAGAAACTTTGCAAATTGACGTCTTCCTAGTACAATAACTGACTTTCTGTACCTTATAGCATCGTTCACGAAATCTGAGATATTTGATTTCTCCAAACGTGATCTATCGATGAAAACAGCACCCTGCATATTCCATTTTATTTTATTTTTAACCTCTGGTGCTTGTCATCTTTCAAGCAAAAATTCACTTTTCTCCCTATAGGTTTTTTGGACAGAGGCAATATCATATTAGATGGGTAAAGTTAGATCATCGTCATTATGACACTGATTCGCCATTTAATGTTGATCACTATTTAACTTGTCACTAACAGCGTCTTTTATTTTCTTCTTCCTTCCAATTACATTTTCCGCTTCACCGGTCAAGAACAAAAACCTTTATAAAACTATCTAGCGAGATGTTGGATTTGTGCTTGGTCCCTCGGAATTTGGAATACTACAATATAATTAGCGTTTAAAGGAATATCTCGTCAACCATGTCCCTGGTGAAAAATGTTTTGGGATATAAAGATCACACTCAAATTTTTAAGATGACTTTCCTTGGTAAAAAGATTGACGACTGTGTTATTCGAGGATTCACGCATAGGATCATCTACAATTAAAAGTTTGTCTCGAGGATCATTGCTATAGTCTGATGCTGCTATTCTGAATAATATAAAATTATGCTGGAAAATACAACATCACACATTAAATTAATATTTTAGAGAAATTTTTTTACAAAAACAGTTTCACCGCGACCTGTTTGACCAGAAATTAATGAGGTAAATAGATGTTTCCACCTTAAATCCATGTTGCGCGCACGGCAATCAGGCAAATACGCTCATGGGCCTGGTGATAGCGGCTAGGGCAATAAGCTTGTAACCTTGGCGGCCGCGATGCGGTGGCGCTACTATTAGCTTATTTTCAGCACCCGCGGTCCGCGCTGCGCCCGCCAGCCAGCCCGCTCGCCCGCGCTTCTTGTAAGAGTCTTTTTGAATACAATTTGAAAGACATACTTACCTTTACTTTATACGCTGATGTTGATAATAAATAAAGTTCACTCCTAATGCCACTGCTACTACTTTCATTACAAATATTTGTTCTCTTTTTTTCACTGTTAAAGCTATTCATCAATTCATGTTTTCTTTCTTTAAAGAAATGTAGTCTAATTTGCAAATTTCAACAGTTAAAAACAAAAAGGAAATTTGAATAGATCGATATTTTTAAATCATTTGAACAATCTATACAAAAAATAATAATATTTATTTTACACTATTCACAAGAAGTGACGAAAAAAATAGCTTCAGTAAAAAACCAGAGGTAGTCTGTCCTCACGCGGGAAGGCCATTTGCCATAAAGTCTGTATTGGTCGAGTGTAAGGTGACGATGGTCGTGCCATCAGAGCCTGTGCAATCGGTATTACGGCAGGACATAGTGGAATATGCCTAGCACGTAATGAGGGACGTATTAAGGGCCGCAGGCCGACCAGCTCCGTGAAAAATAGGTTGACCATAGACATCCGAATTAGCTGAAATATGAAAAAAGTGTTAATTATACAATTTCATGTTGTGAGAACTGATTATTTAAATATACATACATTTTCCTCCAGCTGAAGTCATGCCGCCCATCTCCTTAATACACATAGATGTGGAAAGAGAGATTTTATAAATAGTTTCACAGGATATTATCTAGAGAAAACGAAACAAACTAATTAAAAGCAAACTACTCTGAATCTTCTTTATTTCTTCTCTCTTCGACATAACCGTAAGGTAAAGATTTGTAATTCCCAAGAAATATATTTTTGCAGTTTACCTGTTTGCAGGCTTTTTACTCTGTCCTAGTTACCACGTCGTGGAATTGCGTTCGACGTATTGCTCTAAATAAGAATGAAATAGGAGGAGCATTGCTGATTACTATATCTCAGACCGTTTTGAAATTAAAAACTTGT
The DNA here is from genome assembly GCA_032357855.1 of Amphibolips quercusostensackenii. Classification (NCBI taxonomy): domain Eukaryota; kingdom Metazoa; phylum Arthropoda; class Insecta; order Hymenoptera; family Cynipidae; genus Amphibolips; species Amphibolips quercusostensackenii. The sequence goes on along the minus strand of JAUELO010066741.1, from coordinate 1,529 downwards.
GAATTTTTATAATTCACAGTTATCTTTTTAATTTTGCAAACATGGTGTGTTTTCCTATCTGGAAAGGTTACTTTTTACGCATAAAATTTAGGGCCACCAGATACAAAAGTATCAATGCACGAATCTGTATCGTAGTACAAAACAAGTTGATGTAATTGATACAGGTGTTTAAAAAGCTTTAGCCTAGCGTGAGCAGTGGTGTAAGCCGCTATGACTACGTTTGTGTCGGGGGATGCTACGCTAGCTTGGTCTCTTTACGACCAAGAGACATCTAAAACATCAGCCTTCTGTTTAATTTTTAAAAGGTGTTTATATATCGCGGCAAAGTGGGAACATGATTTTTCTATGCATTCGCACGTGTAGCACGGGATGAAATAAATTTCGTGGAGGAAGCGCACGGAATTTGATCAATCCATCAATCTAATTCAAATTCATGTCATTTCAGCTAGCTAGACATCTACCATTCTCATCGCTGGCATAAATTTTCGGATGACCCACCAAAAATTTTCCGATTTTCTAAATAAATAGATATGAAGAGCAAACATCGATATATAGGATTTTTTCTTTTTTTTTACTTTATAATAAGACACTGTATTTCCTGTACATCCTGCGAGATAACGCATCACGAAGATTTTACGCATCCTGGTGGAGTAAGGTGTGATTTTTAAAATACTCATTTATTCCAGCTGAATTTTTCTTTTATTTGTCATATTGACACTCCCATATTTCGGTTAGTACGTAACCGTCTTTTCGAATTTTTTCACTCGTAGCGCGAGTGTTCTCATAACGCATACCAATTGTTTCCCCGGACGTCAATTTCTCTTCACGATTTAACTTGTTACACTGCATGCACCCATGACAAAAGCAGACATGGAACTGTAAAACATGACGTTTTTCATTATAATCTATGTAGTACCCGCAAACTACTGCCCCCACTGGTAGACGGAGTCCACGTCACGTTGCTGCGTGTTTAATTTTAGCCCCAATTTCTCGTTATACACGTAACAACCATTTAATGGCTTTTACAACTGCTTATTTGCTTGTCTGTAAATACCATTAAAAATAATACCAATGGTTTCAAGGTAAAGGAAATATTTTCGGTACATTCTTTAGCAAGCAAAAGCTATCGTCATGCATTCAGCAAAAGGACACACATTTACGCATTTTAGAAAAACTGATCTATATGCGAAGCATGCGTCCTCCACTGGGGGTGAAGAACCTACATAAAAAGCATTTTCAGGTATATTAAAAAAGTGTGGAAATGTGCCTTGCTTAGATTCCTCACCAGTGAGTATGAATGCCTTGGGAATAGCACTTAGTGGCATAGGTATGTAAGTTAAGCTATCTGCAAATTCACATTTCCCGATCTGCATGACCATTATTTAAGTACCACTCAATATTTCTTCCGGACAAATTCTGGTACCTTTTACCTCTACTAGGTATTAAAGAATAAATTAGATTTAATGCTTTCACGATGATTCATTATAATAAAGGAGTTACTTCGGGTTACAATCGTGTGAAAAACTACG